>JASDQU010372647.1:17922-38042 GCA_032191745.1 Picea mariana
ACACCTAAAATGGAGATCGTATGCAAAAGTTACGACCCCGGGAAGTTGATGCACCAACTTACCCAAACGGGGCCCACATGACTTTTGGCGCTTCATCTCCTAGAGTTAGGTTTTTGGATGTCAAGGGTTTTTGGAATTTTTTCTTATTGTAAGAAAATGCCTTCGGAGCCTCATTGTAATCATCTTCTCACGGATGTGAATAGCCGTCACATCTCTTCTCAGAGATAAGCTACCACCATTCTAGCGAGTCTTTCAATCTGTACTTTTACAGTCTCTGTACATTTATTTCATTAATAGAAATCTTGTATTACTGTATATCTGTGGCTCTTGTTATATTTCCACTATATCTCTATTATATTGTTGTCTCTCTTGCAATATCTTTGAATATTTCTGTGTTATATCTCCGCTCTCATTTCGTGCCGAAAATAATCCAAATCAACAGTTGAAACAAGAGAAACTAAAACTAAAAAATCGGAGAATATAGAAGCACAAGCTCCAACCAGAGAAATTGAAAAAACAATTGGAGGTTTTAGTTTAGAAAACGAATTTAATAAAATTAAAATCCCCATGCCCCTCATTGAGCTTGCAAAAAATCCGATGTGTTGTCCCTTGACCAAGTTATGAGGATCCTTGGTCAGGTTTGACCTACTTTTGGGACTTCGACATGCTGTCGAAGGTGGAGCACAAGTCGAAGCAGAGATCATGGGATCTCGACCCCTTTTTAGGGACCTTTTGGGTTTTGGGATTATGTAACGGGTATGGGCATGTCGGCCCATGGGTTTACCCATGTTTAGGCCCGATTTTGTAATGTATAAATAGATTTCTAGGTGATGTAGGAAGCGGCTTGATAACATGCTAAGTGCTAGGGCAAGGGAGACATCTATGTGATGCTAGGTGCTAAGTGAAAGTGGTAATTGTAACTGCTTTGTGCATGCTATGTGAGACTTGCAAGGCTAAGTGCAAGTGACTATAAGAGATTGAAGTAGAAGCTTTGTATTGTAACCTAGCTTGGGGAAGGAGAATCTAGTGAGGTGTGAGCAGATCTCCTGTCCTATGCGGAGTAGGATCTTGTGGTTCTGTGCATGTAGCTGATTGACCAGAGATAGTAAAAGAGAAGAAGAGTTGGTGGACGTAGCCCCAGGCTGGGGGTGAACCATTTATATCCCGTGTTGCTACGCTTCGTGCGATGTATTGATGTGTTTACTTTCTTAAGTTCTTTGATATAGATGAATGATAAGATAGATCTGTTAATTCTTTGTGCTTAATAATATGGATGAATGCTAGATATGACCTATGTGAATGTGATTAGTTCTTGAATATGATAGATCCAGGTGAAAACCGCGATGCTCTGTAATTAGGGTTTTACCTGCGAAGTAGATAATGGTTAAATACTGATGAACTGTAACTGCTAAGTGCTTTGTTAAGGTTTTGTAATCACAGATCGGTGTCCCAGCTAAGGTTGCAGACATCTGAGTCCTACAACCACCTGCCTCTACCTCGGGTGAGACTTCATCTTCTTCACAGGTGTTGCCGAAAGGGCCGGTAGTTAGGGTTTTGTTGGTGCGCTGTTGTAGCGTTTAATCCTAAGTATGCCCCTGTGCCAACAAATGGTTATGTTGCCGAGACCTGAAACTATGATTGCTGGAAACTGAAGAAAAAAAAGCTCTGTGCGTAGATCTGTTGCTTTAGTGCATAGTAGTCTAATTAATTTGTGAAGCTCTGTTCTAAGAAGAAAAGTCAGATTTGCAGAAAAGAGGTAAGATCTGAAGGATTTGTGCTTTGTTAAAGGTAAGAACAGTGAAAAGTTTTGATTGAAAAAGGAAAGATAAGTGGAAATTTTTGTTTTAAAAGTATGGATCTAGGTATGTTTGATAAATTTTGTCCTAGCTTGAAAAGTAGGGCACAACTAGATGAAAGAAGGTTTTATATGGGTAGATTTGATAGAAATAATGAAAGATATGTTATTCCTATGCATAGAAAGAATGTTTGGACTAACAAATGGATGTAGGAACCTAGAAAGAATTTTTTGCAGGTTAGCTACTATGATCCTAGTGCACAATACAGGAAAGGTTGGGGATCATTTCAAAGAAATATAAGATTAACTCTTTGTTATAATTGCAAAAGACCGGGAGATCTTGCTAAGGAATGCCCTAGTAGAAGACCTAGTTGTCTTTGTTGTCAAGCTATGGACCATGAAGTTTTGGATTTCCCTAGAATGATTGCTAAGGTTAAAAGAATGAATATGAGACAAGAAAAACCTGAGAAAGATCAAGAAACTAATACCACAACAGAACCCCAGAAAGAATCAGAGACTGTATTACTGCAAATGAAATAAAACCTGAATGATCACCGAAATATCAACTTATCAGAGATCTTCAAAGAAAAAGAGTGCATAGAAAAAAGAATAGGAGACTTCGACATATACTGTGTTCTAGATGAGGAAAAATAGGTGAATATTATGATAGAAAGAACTTGGGAAATTTTAGGAAAGCCTACTATGATTCCTTCATTAGGAGGAATAGGATTATTTAGAGGAAAGCTGATAACCCTATGTGGAAGACTCACCCAGATAGTTATGAGTTCTCATGGAACTACGACAAAGGAAGATTTTGAGGTTGTTAAATTTATTGAGAACAACACCACATTTTCTATGTTATTAGGAAAACCCTGGATTGAGAGAAATCAGACCAGAAGAAAAGAAGAGGAAGTCTTAGAACAAAAGAAGAAAGAATTAAAAGATTTCATGACTAGGAGGATAACGCACTTGATTGAAGAAAAGGAGAACAAATTGAAGCTATTTAAAACCAGGAACTTGGATGTCAAAGTTGAATGAACACAAGAAGATTCACAGAAGAACGAAGCATCAACCCCAGACATAGAAGAAGTGTTGCCCTTGAACCCTACGAAAGAATCTCAACAACGCGAAGTTACTATACCAAAAGGAGATAAGAATCAAAATGGAAAGAGGAATACCGAGACAAAGATCACTGGAAAGAAGGCTAGAAAACTCAGTAAGAAGAGAGAAAAGATAGAAAAGTTATAGAAGGTACCAGAGGGGACTTCGCAGAGGGAAAGTTTGAAAAACTAGAAATTCGCTGGGATATCAGAACAACAGAACATGGCACTTCACCATGGTGGAGAAATATAGCCGTTGAAAGCATTATAACCATTAGCCCGATGCCCCGAATGGTTAGAACACCAGTTATGACCATAAATCTCACCATCAGACCATTGGGACCACACCGTAATGGACAAAACTACATTGATGAAGGCCTCTTGCCCATTGGAGAAGATCTGTTACATCGCTATCTACTTATTCCGTCAACTGTTGCACTGAGAACACTTTTGTGAATTGTATCTGAGCCAGCAAGAGAACTCATTTCTACCGCGTTGTGTTTATTGAGATTGACACCTGTTCCATTTCTTTGAGCATTAATTCATCCTCTTGAGTTATCCGATCTGAGAGTGTATGTTGGACAAGCTCAGCGCCGCAGATAAAGTCATCGAAGATATTCTAATCGACCTTATGTTTGAGAGAGTGATGTCCACAAGAGCTCAAGCTTCATTGACGCAAGGAGTGTAAGCCTCCTCGTCAACTTCTCGTGGATTCAGACCATCCCGCGTTGCAGATGAGAAGAGGACCACACATGGAGATGAATTAGCGAATGTGAAGTTAATCCCGTCTGTTCTTCCTGATTACATATCGCCTCTAGCCGGCGTGGTGAATTGTGACAGTGTCCCGAGGGACTTCGACTACACAGTCATCACGACGTACCTCCCGAAGGGGATACACGTAGTTAGATCGCAGTTGGAAAGGATTCCAACCTTAAAGATAAATGACTATAATCTATGGGACCGTAATACTTACGTCATGCTTGTGCCTCACAAGTACTTGAATAAGATGAAGGGAAAGAGATCAAAGATCATCCCCAACCATGGACCATGAACATCGCGCAGTCCACTATCCTTAATGTCATGAAAATTCCACACTTTGGAAGGCACCAGGAGGTTAACACGTGCATTAAAATCCTATTTTCATGCTTACACGATAGTTATTTATGGTTAGACAGGTGTATTACTGTTGATCTGGTGCTGATTCATAGGATCACTAGATTGAGCATGCAGGGACCCGACCTGTAGGACTTTGACTCAGGGAAGGCTGTAGATCATGCCCTAACAAAGAGGACTAAAGACATCTATGGCGATGTAGAGAAGGGGACGTGAGGCTATAAGGTTGTCTCCATTCAGAATGGTGCAGTGCACCTCGATTTCCAGTTGATTGCTGGTAAGCTAGTCCGAAAGAACAGACCCACGCAGGTCAAAGGGTTTGTGGTTGACCTCGCAGGAAAGTGCGTGGAGGGATTACAGATCAAATGGGTGAAGTACTTAGTCAACCAGCTAGAAGTGGATTTCCGCAAAGCTTAGGATCAGGGATACGAGTTCCACTTTAGTTGGCTTTTGATCCTTATCGTGTTTACAGCTTGGGAGATGCCAGAAGGTGCGACCTTCCCAGACATTGATCCGTTCAAACCACTTGCTGTGAAGTCCACCACGCTCTGGTACTCGAGCAACATGGGAAAACAGTGGCATTCGAATGCAGTATTCCATACCTACTACCTGCAGCTAAAAAGGGCTATTGAGTCATTCCCCCAGATGCCGCCCCTCAGATGCCGCCAAACACTCCGGACAGATGCAGACCCCTTATGAAGTTTCACGTAGATATGCATTTCATATTTATCACCACATTTCAGTCATACTATAAGCTCACCGAGGAGGACATGGAAGAAATCACTAAGGAATGGCCTGCAGAGTTCCTTATACCAGTCGCTAAGGAAGAATTTTATGACCCAAACCTCATTGGAAGCTCGATAGTTACTCGAGAGGAGTATAATGCACCCAACAGTAGCAAAAGGAAGAAGAACGAAGATGTACAGAAACTAAGCAGCGCCTCAGAAGAGACTACCTTAGATTCACCTGATGGAGGAGGAGGTGATGAAGTGGACAAAGAAGAGAAAAAAGAAAAAGAAGGGGAAGAAGATAAGCAGGAGCAAGGTGAAGTAACCCCGCCATGGAACCCCCTTGATGACGAAGATCCATCGAAGAAAAGGAAAGTTTCCCCCACAAAACCTACATCATGGAAGAAATCCAAAGCAATCAAGCTGAAGCTTCAGACTATACTCACAATCGATGACTTCGATTTCATCATCGCAGCCGTATGAGACGCTTCGCGTAAAATTTTGTAGAACAATGAAGCTAAGAAAGAATCCTTGTATGAAAGAATCGCAATAGAGCCGAGAGGGGTACAACAGGCCCTTCACTCTAGCTGTGCAGTATCCAATGCGCCCCCACCATCAGAAGAACCATAGTTGGGAGATGAGATTGCCCAACTCTGTAGACTAGCTGATGTGATCGAAGCCCGCCTTTGTCGAGTACAAGAAGAGAAAGAACAGACCATAATGGCCCTGAAGCAAGAAAAAGAAGAAATGGTAGAGAAACGTTGGGTTTCACAAAAGGAGAAAGAGGACCTTCAAGCCAAGATTGAAGAAGAGAGGGCGCAGGCCAAGCAAGAAAAATAACAGTTGCTCACAGAACTGCTGGGAGTCAAGGAAGCAGTCGACGAAGCACTTCTCTTTGTGACAGGCTTAGAGCCAAAGGCATAAGATCTAGTGGAGCATCAAGTAGCATAGTTTGCAGAAGCTATCCAATAGATACAACAAATAATAGCGGACTTAGAGCTATGAACAGTGCCCAACACTCCATCGGATGTACGAGATCAAATAGAAGCAACTACTCAAAGCGCAGTTTAAAGAATCAAGGCCCTCGCCATGGAATGTAAACAACTAAGTGATCACAGTTCCCAGACTTATAAGCGACTCACTGAGGATTCTAAATTAAAGGCACTGGAGTCAGAGCTCCAGGAGGCAAAGAAACAAGCAGAAACAGTACGAGAATAGTTGAAGCCCCTGTCAGTAGTTGAAAGGACGAAGCGATCCCAATAATAATGCAATTCCCAATAGCAGGTCCACACCATTCAAAGCAGAGTAATGGAAATGACTCAGAGACTCCAACCAATTCAAGACGAGGCTTGCCAACTATTCGCAGAAATTGAAGGCCGAGGAGAAGAACTGGATCAAGTCGTCACTACAGCTGAACAACGCTTAGAGGGACCTGTCAACAAAGAAATAATCCAATATTTCACCAAACAGGAGGCCATGGAACAACAACCGGTCGAAGCAGCTCAAGCCAAGATCGAGGCTTTCAAAGCAGAGCTTCCTAGACCAGAGTGACTTGGGATGAGTCGCAGGTGAGTGTTGGGGGCTTGTTGGCCCTTAACCAAGTTTTGAGGATCCTTGGTCAGGTTTGACCTACTTTTGGGACTTCAACAGGATGTCGAAGGTGGAGCACAAGTTGAAGAAGATATTGCGGGATCTAGGCCCCTTTTTAGGGCCCTTTTAGGTTTTGGGCTTATGTAACGGGTATGGGGATGTCGGCCCATGGGTTTACAAATGTGTAGGTCCGATTTTGTAATGTATAAATAGATGTCTAGGTGATGTAGGAAGCGACTTGATAACTTGCTAAGTGCTAGGGCAAGGGAGACATCAATGTGATTCTAGGTGCTAAGTGCAAGTGGTAATTGTAATTTCTTTGTGCATGCTATGTGAGACTTGCAAGGCTAAGGGCAAGTGACTGTAAGAGATTGAAGTAGAAGCTTTGTGTTGTAACCTAGCTTGGGGAAGGAGGATCTGGTGAGGTGTGCATAGATCTCCTGTCCTATGTGGAGTAAGATCTTGTGGCTCTGTGCATGTAGCTGATTGACCGAAGATAATAAAAAAGAAGAAGAGTTGGTGGATGTAGCCCCAGGCTGGGGGTGAACCACGTATATCCTGTGTTTCTATGCTTTGTACGATGTATTGATGTGTTTACTTGCTTAAGTGATTTGATATAGATGAATGATAGATATATCTGTTAATTATTTGTGCTTAATAATATGGATGAATGCTAGATATGACCTATGTGAATGTGCTTAGTGCTTGAATATGCTAGATCTGGGTGAAAACCGCGATGCTCTGTAATTAGGGTTTTAACTGCGAAGTAGATACTGGTTAAATACTAATGAACTGCAACTGCTAAGTGCTTTGTTAAGGTGTTGTAATCACAGATCGGTGTCCTAGCTAAGGTTCCAAACATCTGATTCCTTCAACCACCCCTACGTCTACCTCGGGTGAGACTTCATCTACTTCGCAGGTGTTGCCGAAAGGGCCGGTAGTTAGGTTTTTTTATGGTGTGCTGTTGTAGTGTTGAACCCTGGGTCTACCCCTATACCAACACGATGTATAAAAAGCATATTTCTAAAATGATAATTTTTTCTCATGGTGAATGTCACGCAGATGTTATCAATCTATAAAGATGAAAGACCTATAATCATGTTTGGTCCACACATAAAAAATACTAAGGATTCCGTTGCTCTGTTTTATATTACATTAACTGTGCATGACCACTTACTCCACAACTGCATGTTAGATTCCGGGGCCTCTCATAATTTAATGCATAAAATTATCATGGAAAAATTGGGCATCGAAATCACTAGACCTTATCAAGACTTATACTTGTTTGATTCCATAAAAGTTAAGTGTCTTGGCATGATCAAACATTTGGTAGTAAATCTTGCACAGATCCCTGTGAAAAGTATCCTTATGGATGTAGTCATTGATGATGTCCCTACCACGTAAAACATGCTATTATCCAAGTCTTGGGGTGCCAAATTAGGTGGATCACTTTAGCTAGACATGACTTACGCTATGATCCCAATTTTCGATGGATGATTTACTCAATTGTACAGAGAGACTAGACTAGCATATATAGTAAGTGACACCCAAAACCCAAACAATTACCCAGTCTATGTTGCTAATCAGGACTTAGGAAATTATATATTATCAATAGATGATGATTTCAAAGAATGTACAGAAGAAGAAAATTAAAAAATAAAAAAAACAAAGAAAAGTGTAAATAGTAGAGAAGGAATGTGGAAAATGGTTTTTGATGGAGCTTCGTCCTGTGAAGGAGCAAGGGATGGAGTGTTTTTTGTAGTGTCTGGAGATGAGTACGTTATTCCCTTCTCATATAGATTATAGTGGGAGGTTGATTATACAAATAATGTTTGCAAGTATGAAGCTCTGATCTCCTTAGAGAGATTGTTTGACCATGATGACATACCATTAAAATCTACCTTACAACCTCAACCCGAATAGGTTGAAGACTATAATATAGGAATTGTGGGAAATCCTAAGATGGTCAAAATATCTAAATACCTTCCAGCCAGAATGAAGAGTAAGTACACAGAGTTGCTTGGACAGTATAAAGACGTCTTTGCATGGTCCTATGATGATCTAAAAACTTACGATACCTCTGTAATTGAACACAATATTCCTTTGAAGCATGGTATCAAACCTTTCAGGCAAAATCTTAGAAAGATAAATCCTATCCTCCTGCCAGTAATAGAAAGGGAATTCAAAAAGCTTCTCGACACAAATATTATCATTCCACTCAGGTATTCCAAATGGGTGGAAAATTTGGTACCCGTCAGGAAGACGAATGGATAAATAAGGCTTTGTGTAGATTTCAGAAATTTAAATCGGTCATCCCTCAAAGACAACTACCCACTACCAAAAATGGATCATGTCCTAGAAAAAGTAGTTGGACATAAAAAAATGTCCATGATTGATGGTTTTTCAGGATATAATCAAATTTCTATCCATGAAGACTATTGGACACACCTACCACACTTAGAGGGGGGGTGAATGCATGTGGGGATCTTTTTCACAAAACTTCCTTCTTTACATAAAACTCCTTAGTTAACATTCAACATTTATTCATTACACATGTTGTCATTTATAACCAGTTAGATGTGAACCTATATCATCAACATATATCAACAATATATAATCAACAAGTCATCACCACAAGAAACACAAAGAACACAACATGTATGTACAATTTTTCTTTTTATTATAAACAACAATCTGAGGTTTTTCCAGCAACAACTGAATAGAGTACAAATCTACAAGAGCACCAACTCTATATGTAAGACTCAACTTACATTCTCAACACCAACTGAGATGAGGCAACAATCCTCAACATACATCAATCTATCAACAGGTACACGACCTGTCAGTAGTGCAGCCCACATGTGTATGGACCTTGTCTCACTACAACCCATGTATGTATGCATCCAGTGTATACAAAAGTCTGCGTATACCTTCTGAGATGTTAGGGTTTATCCTTCAAGATCAACTCAGATCATCTGCAAACAATATATCATTCTTTTCTGTCTCTGAATGTCCAATCTTCCCACCAACCAGTCACAACACATCCAAGCTCTCTAATAACTTGTTCATGCTCCACAAAAAATCAATATGAATGTTATCTCAATCATGTATAAACAACTAGTATACCACAAAAATCATGCCACCATTGAATCAAAATAGTACTGCACACTCCATCAACCAAACTGAAATACATCATAGAATCCATACCAAGAATTCCCTAAGCATTCATAACACATCAAACAATAGTATCCATCAAAACGATAATGTAACCATACCAATGTCAGTGATAGATCTGAGCCCATAGAATGCAGATCTGGACCCTGCCTCATCATCCAAGAACTTGGCACAAACTCAAACACAAGTTTTCATCATTCCATCCACTGTACGCACCCTGTCCTCGTACAACCCGCGTGTGTACATGTGATGGCCCATTACAACCCGCGTACACCTTAGAAACTAGGGTTTCTAAAGCTCTAAGACTTTTGCCGTCAAGATCTCTGACATTGTCAAAAATTTCATGCGTTCATGAGATCCTCCTCACGCTCTCTTTCTCATAATAGATCTACAATCATGCTCAAAAGATCCATACCAAAAATGCTCTCACAAGAAGCTCTTCATCAATACTCCAAAAGATATTCTCACAAGAATCTCTCCATTGATCCACGAAAAAGGATGATTTACAAGAGACCATTGCTATCTTATTTATACTTTCATCCTCTAGGTCACTTAACCCATTTCTAGGTTACTTAACCTATTTTCCTTATTTTAGGGTTAACCACTTTCCATAAATAGAAAGTTCTCCAATACTTTATCATTTAAATATTCCTTCTTGATTTGGTCACTTCTCTTTATTATTTGAATAATCCATCTTGACTTTGTCACTTTAATTTATCATTTAAATAATGATTTCTTCTTTTAGGGCACTTTGACTTCTTTGACCATTTGGGGATTCAAGCCAACACATGGGGGTCCTTCAACGTCGTAGGGCCATAACTCTCAAACCGTGAGGAGTTATGTGGCATTCTACATACCACTAGAAATGACATGACAAGAAATATACATCTAGGATAGTTTCACCAACAAATTAATTGATCTTCATCTCATTATTCCACATACAAGCATGGGTCCTCCCAACCACAACTCAACCACAAAGCATCTTCCTGTGAGGGCTTTCACCATAAGGGGACCACTTTGGAGTTCATCCATTTGAGCACTTTATCAATTATGATAAGACTATAATCATTCATCTATGCATTAATCCACCACTGAATCATATACATCAACTATGCATCATGTATCAATGGCAATTCATTGATCCATATTCATCATATCAATGACAACTCATTGATCCATATTCATCGATTGGTTTCCACTTTGACATCTATCATTCTCATCAAAGACAATACATATACATTGTTCATCTATCATTCTCATCAAAGACAATACATACACACTGTTCATCAATCATCAATCAATTAAGCCTATCAAATGATCCATCACTTGACATCAATCAATCACTTGACATCGATCAATCAAACCATTGGCATCAATGACAACATGATCCAACAATCTCCCCCTTTGTCATTGATGGAAATACCAGCATTGATGTCAACAACAATTACCAATTATTGATGTCAAATATGTAGACAAGGCATGCTCTACATCAATAGTCATCAATCATACAAATATGAATATCTCTCCCTATTAGTAAACATCAATCATATCAACAATATTCAATGTGACTATCTCTCCCAATCAATAATAACATCAATGGCAAAGGGCCATTCTCCTCTTAGGGTTGCTCCCCTTGTCTTGTTGCCACTGAATAATCTCTCCCCTTTTGAACAAGGGATATCAATCTGATGTAATGCTGAAAATACATTTCTTATGCTCCCTCTATGACCATCGCTCCCCCTAGAATCATGCCTTTGTGCTCTTTCTTCAACTATAGGGCTATTTTCTAGGTATGCAACTGGTAAATATCTCCTCCTAGAATCACGGGAAGAAGAATGACTCCCCCTATGGGTATGTCTCCCCCTATATTCTCTTTCAATGACAATCCTTGGACTTGTCCATGCATCAACCTTGTTCCATACAATTCATCATGAAGCAAAATATTAACCAAATACATCATGTGCTAAAATGTGTGTTCATCATACACAACATCTATGTTTATCAACTATGTACATAAACATCATGCAATGTGACAAAAGATATCATCCATGGAATGTATCAATCATATGCTTCTATCAACATGCCAACATGTGCATCTACCAATATGCCAACCACGTGCATCTACCAACATGCCAAACAATGTATCATATCACTCATGATATGTCTCCATCATGAACCAAGTGCCACAATCATGTATCTCAAACAAATGAAAATTGTTGTGATAATCAAGTAGTACCAATGGTGTAGTATCATCAAGCATATGCCATATATGAGTGTACCGAAACTTGTACACCATCATGCATCAACACCACAAAATTATGAGTCCCATACATGTATGACAAATCTTCCATAAACCATGTGCTATTGAACCTGCTAGTAGGTGCATCTACTAGTGTACCAATCATAGATCATCAATAATGTACAACATGATCATCTCATCAAATTCACCAACTACATGACTCAATATTTAGCCCAACCACATACAAAATGCATGCACCATGATATCCATCATATGCTTCCAATAATACATCATATGATATATCAATGAAACTTTAAGACGTACTAGCCATGTACCCCAACATTTTATTTTATATAATTCAATAGATGAGCATTTGATCAACACCAATCCATACTCATGGGTTAGTGCCATGTACCCAAGATATATTTTACATCGTCACCTTACATGATCTAACATAGAACCATGAAAACCTACAACAAACAGTGTCATAACCTGCAATAAACAATGTCAGATGCTGCAACACATAGTTATATCATCACATCAAGCTGCAACTCATGTGCATTGCCTTTTTCCCAAGGCTTTACCACATATACACGGCCTACAACACAATAGAGTGCGTATGTACATGACCTATTCAAGGTCAGACAACATATGTATGTGACTGTCATGACTGTCACCCGCGTATGCCTTAGTAGATGACACTTTTGAACTTCTCTTCAGTCTTCCATTATGATCTGGCTACTCTGTCTTCTTCACCCACTTTTGTAGATGAACCTTCTCCTTAGAACTTGATCTCCGAGCATCCATATTTTCAAAGATGTCTCCCTTTCTCACTTCATTCCTTCTTCTAGCCATGCTATGTGAAGTCCTCATCATGGACTTTATTCTTGTGTTCCAACACTACTGGAATTTGTGGCCAAATCCACTACAACTGTAGCATCTCATGGAGTTACAATGAACAACAATGTGCCCTAATTGATCACATATCCAACACCTTGTGGTGTTATAGAATCTTCCATTATATCTCCTTTCATAAGATCTACATTCAAAAGATTTGTGACCATATCCATTACATGAATAACAATGCCCATGAAAAATACTTTCATACCTTTGCTTTGGTCTCCCAATAATAGCTTCTTGATGTCTTCCTTTCTTTGTTCTTTTGAAATTTTCCTTGCCCTGTCTAGATAGTTGCTTTGCAACATTGTCTTCCTTCCTTGATTGACTTACCTCATGCTTCTTTGAGGTGATTGATTCATCATGTGTATCGTCCTTTTTGTATCCAAGACTTGATTTATCATATGGCGATATTTGACTTTCCAAGATCTCATCCAAGATTAGTGAGCTATTCAAGAATTTATTTGACTTCTCCACTTTCTTTCTAAGATCAACAATTTCAGATTCTAACTTACAACATGAATCTTCCTTTTCCTTTATTTGATTCTTCATAAGTTCCTCTATCCCTTTGGCTTCTTCAATTTGGGTCTTGAGATGGACAATAGTTTCAAAACTTTTGCTAATCTAATCCTCTACCTTCATATCTTGTTTTTCATTCTTTAGTCTTGTGATCTCTTCTTCCTTTTCTTCTAATTGAGCCTTAGAACTCTCTTCTTGTTCTTTGAGAATCCCCCTTAACTTCAAGATGTACCTTTGAATCCTCCTAAGAAACTTCTTAGTGTTATCCAAAAGATAGTTATAGTGTGTATAAAAATGATCACTTCTATATATATATAAACCCTCTTCAATTTCCTTTTGAAGTTCTAATAGATTTTCTTCTATTCTTTCCATGGGACAACTATCATCAAACTTTACAAAAACTGTTTCTAGATCATCTTCTTCACTTGAGAAAAATTCAACATCATCACATTTTGAATCATTGCAATCAAGAGTCTTTGGAGATTCTTTACCTTCATTTGAAATATCTTCAATGTCTTCCTTCTTGCCAACATCAACACATAATTCCTTTCCTTCGTTTGAAATGTCTTCAAGATCACATTTAGAAATAGTACAATCAAGGGTTCTTGGAGATTCTTTACCTTTAATGATCTTGATGGAGTGATCTTCAATATCTTCCTTCTCCTTCTTGCTTTGATATGTCTCTTATAGCTTTATCCATATATCCTTGGCGGAAGTGCATTGTCCCATGCTTTCTTTGATAGGGCTTGAGGGTCCACTAAGAATGGTCTTGAGAGACAATGCATAATTTTTCTTTCCTTTTCTTTGAGCTACAAACTTTTACTTGTTCTTCAATGAAACTGATCCACCAATGGCTGCATTCCAAATATCTGCTCCCATTGTCTTCAAATACACTCTCATCTCTATTCTCCAAGTAGAATAGTTTTCCTCATCAAAGGTTGGTATTTCATCATCCATTTGTGTGTTTATGGATCTCCTTCAATCTTGTTAAGGCTTGTAGTGAGGGCCCATTCTGATTCCAATTGTTGGACACACCTACCACACTTAGAGGGGGGGTGAATGAGTGTGGGGCTCCTTCCCCCCAAAATTCCCTCTTTACATAAAAATCCTTAGTTAACATTCAACATTTATTCATTACCCATTACTGTAATTTATAACCAGTTAGATGTGAATATATATAAACAAGATATATCAACAATATATCATCAACAAGTCATCACCACAAGGAACACAAAGAACACAACATGTATGTACAATTTTTCTTTTTATTATGGACAACAATCCATGGGTTTTCCAACAACAACTGAATAGATTACAACTCTACAAGAGCACCAACTCTATATGTAAGACTCAACTTACATTCTTGGCACCAATTGAGATGAGGCAACAATCCTCAACATATATCATTCTATCAATAGGATCATGACCTGCCAGTAGTGCAACCCGCATGTGTACGCGCCCTGACTCACTACAACCTGTGTATGTACGCATCCAGTGTATACAATAGTCTACGTATACCTTATGAGATGTTAGGGTTTATCCTTCAAGATGAACTTCAATCATCTACAAACAATATATCATTCTTTTCTGTCTCTGACTGTCCAATCTTCCCACCATCCAGTCAAAACACATCCAAGCTCTCCAATAGCTTGTTCATGCTCCACAACAAATCAATATGAATGCTATCTCAATCATGTATAAACAACTAGTATACCAACAAAATCATGTCACCACTGAATAAAAAGAATACTGCTCACTCCATCAACCAAACTGAACCACATCATAGAATCCATACCAAGAATTCCCTAAGCATTAACAACACATCAAACAATAGTATCCATCAAGACGATAATGTAACCATACCAGTGTCTCAGTGATAGATCTGAGCCCATAGAATGTAGATCTAGAACCTGCCTCATCATCCAAGAGCTTGGCACCAGCTCAAACACAAGTTTTCATCACTCCATCTACTGTATGTTCCTTGTACTCATACAATCCATGTGTGTACATGCCATGGCCCATTACAACCCGCGTACACCTCAGAAACTAGGGTTTCTGAAGCTCTGATACTTTTTCCGTCAAGATCTCCTACATTGCCGAAACTTTGATGTATTCATGATATCCTCCTCATGCTCTCTTTCTAAGAATAGATCTACAATCATGCTCAATAGATCCATACCGAAAATACTCTCACAAGAAGCTCTTCATCAATACTCCAAAAGATATTCTCACAAGAATCTCTCCATTGATCCACCAAAAAGAATGATTTACAAGAGACCATTGCTATATTATTTATGCTTTCATCCTCTAGGTCACTTAACCCATTTTGAGGTCACTTAACCTAGTTTCCTTATTTTAGGTTTAACCACTCTCCATAAATAGAAAGTTCTCCAATACTTTATCATTTAAATATTCCTTCCTGATTTTGTCACTTCTCTTTATTACTTGAATAATCCATCTTGACTTTGTCACTTTACTTTATCATTTAAATAATGATTTCTTCTTTTAGGGAACTTTGACTTCTTTGACCATTTGGGGCTTCAAGCCAACACATGGGGTTTCTTCAACTTTGTAGGGATATAACTCTCAAACCGTGAGGAGTTATGTGACATTCCACATACCACCAGAAATGGCATGATAAGAAATATCCATCTAGGGTAGTTTCACCAACAACTTCATTTATCTTCATCTTATTATTCCACATACAAGCATGGGTCCTCCCAACCACAACTCAACCACAAAGCATCTTCCCATGCGGGCTTTCACCATAAGGGGACCACTTTGGAGTTCATCCATTTGTGCACTTTATCAATCATGCTAAGACTATACTGGTTCATCTATGCATTAATTCACCACTGCATCATATACATCAACTATGCATCATGTATCAATGACAATTCATTGATCCATCTTCATCATATCAATGATAACTCATTGATCCATCTTCATCGATTGGTTTCCACTTTGACATCTATCATTATCATCAAAGACAATACATATACATTGTTCATCTATCATTCTCATCAAAGACAATACATATACATTGTTCATCAATCATCAATCAATTAAGCCTATCAAACGATCCATCACTTGACATCAATCAATGACATCAATCAATCAAACCATTGGCATCAATGACAACATGATCCAACAATCTCCCCCTTTGGCATTGATGGCAATACCAACATTGATGTCAACAACAATTATCAATTATTGATGTCAAATATGCCGACAAGGCATGCTCTACATCAATAGTAATCAATCATATGAATATGACTATCTCTCCCTATTAGGAAACATCAATCATATCAGCAATAGTCAATGTGACTATCTCTCCCAATCAATAATCACATCAATGTGACTATCTCTCCCCCTTTGACATCAATGTCAAAGGGCCATTTTCCTCTTGGGGCTACTCCCCCTGTCTAGTTGCCGCTGAATAATTTCTCCCCTTTTGAACAAGGGATATCAATATGATGTAATGCTGAAAATAAATTTCTTATGCTCCCTATATGACCATCGGTCCCCCTGGAATCATGCCTCTGTGCTCTTTCTTCAACTATAGGGATGTTTTCTAGGTATGCATCTGATAAATATCTCCTCCTAGAATCATGGGAAGAAGAATGACTCACCCTATCGGTATGTCTTCCCCTATATTCTATTTCAATGATGATCCTTGGACCTATCCATGCATCAACCTTGTGCCATACCATTCATCACGATGCAAAAGATTAACCAAATACATCATGTGCCAAAATGTGTGCTCATCATACACAACATCTATGTTCATCAACTATGTACATCAACATCATGCAATGTGCCAAAATATATGATCCATGGAATGTATCAATCATATGACTTTATCAACATGCCAACATTTTCATCTACCAATATGCCAACCATGTGCATCTACCAACATGCCAAACAATGTATTATATCACTCATGATATGTCTCCATCATGAACCAAGTGCCACAATCATGTATCTCAAACAAATGCAAATTGTTGTGATAATCAAGTAGTACCAATGGTGTAGTATCATCAATCATATGCCATATATGAGTGTACCAAAAATTTTACACGATCATGCACCAACACCACAAAATGATGAGTCCCATACAAGTATTCCAAATCCTTCATAAAACATGTGCCAATCAAACTGCTTGTAGGTGCCTCTACTAGTGTACGAATCATAGATCATCAATAATGTAAAACATGATCATCTCATCAACTTCACCAACTACATGTCTCAATATGTAGCCCAACCACATGCAAAATGCATGCACCATGATATCCATCATATTCTTCCAATAATACATCATAAGATATATCAATGAAACTTCAAAAAGTACTAGCCATGTACCCCAACATTTTATTTTATATAATCCAATAGATGAATGTTTGATCATCATCAATCCATACTCATGGGTTAGTGCCATGTACCCAAGATATATTTTACATCGTCACCTTACATGATCTAACATAGAACCATGAAAACCTACAACAAACAGTGTCAGAACCTGCAATAAACAATGTCAGACCCTACAACACAGAGTCATATCATCACATCAAGTTGCAACTCATGTGCATTGCCTTTTCCCAAGGCTTTACCACATATACGCATCCTGCTGCACAACAGAGCACGTATGTATGCGACGTATTCAAGGTCAGATAATGTATGTACGTGACTATCACCACTGTCACCCGCGTATGCCCAGTAGATGACACTTTTAAACTTCCCTTTAGTCTTTCATTCTGATCTAGCTTCTCTGTCTTCTTCACCCACCTCTATAGATGACCCTTCTTCTCAGAACTTGAGCTATGAGCATCCATATTTTCAAATATGTCTCCCTTTCTTACTTCATTCCTTCTTCTAGCCATGCTATGTGAAGTCCTCATCATGGACATTCTTCTTGTGTTCCAACACTCCTAGAATTTGTGGCCAAATCCACTACAACTGTAGCATCTCACGGAGTTACAGTGAATGACAATGTGTCCTACTTGATCACATATCCAACACCTTGTGGTGTTATAGAATCTTCCATTATATCTCCTTTCATAAGATCTACATTCAAAAGCTCTATGACCATATCCATTACATGAATAACAATGCCCATGAAAAATACTTTCATTCCTTTGCTTTGGTGTCCCAAGAATAGATTCTTGATGTCTTCCTTGATTTGTTATTTTGAATTTTTTTTTGCCCTGTGTAGATGGTTTCTTTGCAACATTGTCTTCCTTCTTTGATGGCCTTACCTCATGCTTCTTTGAGGTGCTTTCTTCAGCATGTGTATCTTCCTTTTTGTATCCGAGACCTAATTTATCATATGGTGATCTTTGACTTTCCAAGATCTCATCCAAGATTAGTGAGCTATTCAAGAATTTATTTGACTTCTCCACTTTCTTTCTAAGATCAACAATTTCAGCTTCTAACTCACAACATGACTCTTCCTTTTCTTTTATTTTATTCTTCAATAGTTCCTCTATCCCTTTGGCTTCTTCAATTTGGGTCTTGACATGGACAATAGTTTCAAAACTTTTTCTAATCTTATCCTCTACCTTCATATCTTCTTTTTCATTCTTTAGTCTTGTGATCTCTTCTTCCTTTTCTTCTAATTGAGCCTTAGAACTCTCTTCTTGTTCTTTGAGAATTTCCTTTAACTTCAATATGTACCTTTGAATCCTCCTAAGAAAATTCTTAGTTTTATCCGAAAGATAGTTATAGTGTGTATAAAAATGATCACTTCTATATCTATATAAACCCTCTTCAATTTCATTTTGAAGTTCTAATAGATTTTATTCTATTCTTTCCATGGGATATCTATCATCAAACTTTACACAAACTATTTCTAGATCATCTTCTTCACTTGAGAATAATTCTACATCATCACATTTTGAATCATTGCAATCGAGAGTCTTTGGAGATTCTTTACCTTCATTTGAAATATCTTCAATATCTTCCTTCTTGCCAACATCAACACATAATTCTTTGCCTTCATTTGAAATGTCTTCAAGAGCACATTTAGAAATAGTACAATCAAGGATTCTTTGAGATTCTTTACCTTTAATGATCTTGATGGAGTGATATTCGATATCTTCCTTCTCCTTCTTGCTTTGATATGTCTCTTCTAGCTTTAGGTATGGATCCTTGGTGGAAGTGCATTGTCCCATGCTTTCTTTGATAGGGCTTGAGAGTCCACTAAGAATGGTCTTGATATCCAATGCATCATTCTTCTTTCCTTCTCTTTGAGATGCAAACTTTGATTTGTTCATCAACAAAATTGATCCACCGATGGCTGCCTTCCAAATAGCTTCTCCCATTGTCTTCAAATACACTCCCATCTCTATTTTCCAAGTAGAATAGTTTTCCTCATCAAGGATTGGTATTTCATCATCCATTTGTGTGTCTATGGATCTCCTTCAAGCTTGTTAAGGCTTGTAGTGAAGGACCGCTCTGATTCCAATTGTTAGATACACATACCACACTTAGAGGGGGGGTGAATGAGTGTGGGGCTATTTTTCCCAAAACTTCCGTCTTTACATAAAAATCCTTAGTTAACATTCAACATTTATTCATTACCCATTGCTGTCATTTATAACCAGTTAGATGTGAACATATATCAGCAATATATCATCAACAAGTCATCACCACAAGGAACACAATGAACACAATGAACACAACATGTATGTACAGTTTTTATTTTTATTAAGGACAACAATCTGGTGGTTTTCCAACAACAACTGAATATTGTACAACTCTACAAGAGCAGGAGATCTATATCTAAAAATTCACTTACATTCTCAGCACCAACTGAGATGAGGAAACAATTCTCAATAGATATCTATATGTCAACAGGTACGTGACCTATCAGTAGTGCAGCCCGCGTGTGTACGCGCCCTGTCTCACTACAACCCACGTATGTACGTGTCCAGTGTTTACAACAGTCTGCGTATACCTTATGAGAT
>JASDQU010372647.1:38062-60686 GCA_032191745.1 Picea mariana
CATTTATCTTCATCTTATTATTCCACATACAAGCATGGGTCCTCCCAACCACAACTCAACCACAAAGCATCTTCCCATGCGGGCTTTCACCATAAGGGGACCACTTTGGAGTTCATCCATTTGTGCACTTTATCAATCATGCTAAGACTATACTGGTTCATCTATGCATTAATTCACCACTGCATCATATACATCAACTATGCATCATGTATCAATGACAATTCATTGATCCATCTTCATCATATCAATGATAACTCATTGATCCATCTTCATCGATTGGTTTCCACTTTGACATCTATCATTATCATCAAAGACAATACATATACATTGTTCATCTATCATTCTCATCAAAGACAATACATATACATTGTTCATCAATCATCAATCAATTAAGCCTATCAAACGATCCATCACTTGACATCAATCAATGACATCAATCAATCAAACCATTGGCATCAATGACAACATGATCCAACAATCTCCCCCTTTGGCATTGATGGCAATACCAACATTGATGTCAACAACAATTATCAATTATTGATGTCAAATATGCCGACAAGGCATGCTCTACATCAATAGTAATCAATCATATGAATATGACTATCTCTCCCTATTAGGAAACATCAATCATATCAGCAATAGTCAATGTGACTATCTCTCCCAATCAATAATCACATCAATGTGACTATCTCTCCCCCTTTGACATCAATGTCAAAGGGCCATTTTCCTCTTGGGGCTACTCCCCCTGTCTAGTTGCCGCTGAATAATTTCTCCCCTTTTGAACAAGGGATATCAATATGATGTAATGCTGAAAATAAATTTCTTATGCTCCCTATATGACCATCGGTCCCCCTGGAATCATGCCTCTGTGCTCTTTCTTCAACTATAGGGATGTTTTCTAGGTATGCATCTGATAAATATCTCCTCCTAGAATCATGGGAAGAAGAATGACTCACCCTATCGGTATGTCTTCCCCTATATTCTATTTCAATGATGATCCTTGGACCTATCCATGCATCAACCTTGTGCCATACCATTCATCACGATGCAAAAGATTAACCAAATACATCATGTGCCAAAATGTGTGCTCATCATACACAACATCTATGTTCATCAACTATGTACATCAACATCATGCAATGTGCCAAAATATATGATCCATGGAATGTATCAATCATATGACTTTATCAACATGCCAACATTTTCATCTACCAATATGCCAACCATGTGCATCTACCAACATGCCAAACAATGTATTATATCACTCATGATATGTCTCCATCATGAACCAAGTGCCACAATCATGTATCTCAAACAAATGCAAATTGTTGTGATAATCAAGTAGTACCAATGGTGTAGTATCATCAATCATATGCCATATATGAGTGTACCAAAAATTTTACACGATCATGCACCAACACCACAAAATGATGAGTCCCATACAAGTATTCCAAATCCTTCATAAAACATGTGCCAATCAAACTGCTTGTAGGTGCCTCTACTAGTGTACGAATCATAGATCATCAATAATGTAAAACATGATCATCTCATCAACTTCACCAACTACATGTCTCAATATGTAGCCCAACCACATGCAAAATGCATGCACCATGATATCCATCATATTCTTCCAATAATACATCATAAGATATATCAATGAAACTTCAAAAAGTACTAGCCATGTACCCCAACATTTTATTTTATATAATCCAATAGATGAATGTTTGATCATCATCAATCCATACTCATGGGTTAGTGCCATGTACCCAAGATATATTTTACATCGTCACCTTACATGATCTAACATAGAACCATGAAAACCTACAACAAACAGTGTCAGAACCTGCAATAAACAATGTCAGACCCTACAACACAGAGTCATATCATCACATCAAGTTGCAACTCATGTGCATTGCCTTTTCCCAAGGCTTTACCACATATACGCATCCTGCTGCACAACAGAGCACGTATGTATGCGACGTATTCAAGGTCAGATAATGTATGTACGTGACTATCACCACTGTCACCCGCGTATGCCCAGTAGATGACACTTTTAAACTTCCCTTTAGTCTTTCATTCTGATCTAGCTTCTCTGTCTTCTTCACCCACCTCTATAGATGACCCTTCTTCTCAGAACTTGAGCTATGAGCATCCATATTTTCAAATATGTCTCCCTTTCTTACTTCATTCCTTCTTCTAGCCATGCTATGTGAAGTCCTCATCATGGACATTCTTCTTGTGTTCCAACACTCCTAGAATTTGTGGCCAAATCCACTACAACTGTAGCATCTCACGGAGTTACAGTGAATGACAATGTGTCCTACTTGATCACATATCCAACACCTTGTGGTGTTATAGAATCTTCCATTATATCTCCTTTCATAAGATCTACATTCAAAAGCTCTATGACCATATCCATTACATGAATAACAATGCCCATGAAAAATACTTTCATTCCTTTGCTTTGGTGTCCCAAGAATAGATTCTTGATGTCTTCCTTGATTTGTTATTTTGAATTTTTTTTTGCCCTGTGTAGATGGTTTCTTTGCAACATTGTCTTCCTTCTTTGATGGCCTTACCTCATGCTTCTTTGAGGTGCTTTCTTCAGCATGTGTATCTTCCTTTTTGTATCCGAGACCTAATTTATCATATGGTGATCTTTGACTTTCCAAGATCTCATCCAAGATTAGTGAGCTATTCAAGAATTTATTTGACTTCTCCACTTTCTTTCTAAGATCAACAATTTCAGCTTCTAACTCACAACATGACTCTTCCTTTTCTTTTATTTTATTCTTCAATAGTTCCTCTATCCCTTTGGCTTCTTCAATTTGGGTCTTGACATGGACAATAGTTTCAAAACTTTTTCTAATCTTATCCTCTACCTTCATATCTTCTTTTTCATTCTTTAGTCTTGTGATCTCTTCTTCCTTTTCTTCTAATTGAGCCTTAGAACTCTCTTCTTGTTCTTTGAGAATTTCCTTTAACTTCAATATGTACCTTTGAATCCTCCTAAGAAAATTCTTAGTTTTATCCGAAAGATAGTTATAGTGTGTATAAAAATGATCACTTCTATATCTATATAAACCCTCTTCAATTTCATTTTGAAGTTCTAATAGATTTTATTCTATTCTTTCCATGGGATATCTATCATCAAACTTTACACAAACTATTTCTAGATCATCTTCTTCACTTGAGAATAATTCTACATCATCACATTTTGAATCATTGCAATCGAGAGTCTTTGGAGATTCTTTACCTTCATTTGAAATATCTTCAATATCTTCCTTCTTGCCAACATCAACACATAATTCTTTGCCTTCATTTGAAATGTCTTCAAGAGCACATTTAGAAATAGTACAATCAAGGATTCTTTGAGATTCTTTACCTTTAATGATCTTGATGGAGTGATATTCGATATCTTCCTTCTCCTTCTTGCTTTGATATGTCTCTTCTAGCTTTAGGTATGGATCCTTGGTGGAAGTGCATTGTCCCATGCTTTCTTTGATAGGGCTTGAGAGTCCACTAAGAATGGTCTTGATATCCAATGCATCATTCTTCTTTCCTTCTCTTTGAGATGCAAACTTTGATTTGTTCATCAACAAAATTGATCCACCGATGGCTGCCTTCCAAATAGCTTCTCCCATTGTCTTCAAATACACTCCCATCTCTATTTTCCAAGTAGAATAGTTTTCCTCATCAAGGATTGGTATTTCATCATCCATTTGTGTGTCTATGGATCTCCTTCAAGCTTGTTAAGGCTTGTAGTGAAGGACCGCTCTGATTCCAATTGTTAGATACACATACCACACTTAGAGGGGGGGTGAATGAGTGTGGGGCTATTTTTCCCAAAACTTCCGTCTTTACATAAAAATCCTTAGTTAACATTCAACATTTATTCATTACCCATTGCTGTCATTTATAACCAGTTAGATGTGAACATATATCAGCAATATATCATCAACAAGTCATCACCACAAGGAACACAATGAACACAATGAACACAACATGTATGTACAGTTTTTATTTTTATTAAGGACAACAATCTGGTGGTTTTCCAACAACAACTGAATATTGTACAACTCTACAAGAGCAGGAGATCTATATCTAAAAATTCACTTACATTCTCAGCACCAACTGAGATGAGGAAACAATTCTCAATAGATATCTATATGTCAACAGGTACGTGACCTATCAGTAGTGCAGCCCGCGTGTGTACGCGCCCTGTCTCACTACAACCCACGTATGTACGTGTCCAGTGTTTACAACAGTCTGCGTATACCTTATGAGATGTTAGGGTTTATCCTTCAAGATCAACTTATATCATTTGCAAACAATATATCATTCTTTTCTGTCTCTGACTGTCCAATCTTCCGACCAACTAGTCACAACACATCCAAGCTCTCCAATAGCTTGTTCATGATCCACAACAAATCAATATGAAAGCTATCTCAATCATGTATAAACAACTAGTATACCACAAAAATCATGTCACCACTGAATCAAAAGAGTACTGCTCACTCCATCAACCAAACTGAACCACATCATAGAAGCCATACCAAGAATTCCCTAAGCATTCACAACACATCAAAAAATAGTATCCATCAAGATGATAATGTAACCATACCAGTGTCTCAATGATAGATTTGAGCCCATAGAATGCAGATCTGGAACCTGCATCATCATCCAAGAGCTTGGCACCAACTCAAACACAATTTTTCATCACTCCATCAACTGTATGTTCCCTGTCCTTGTACAACCCATGTGTGTACACCCCATGGCCCATTACAGCCCGCGTGCATCTCAAAAACTAGGGTTTTTGAAGCTTCGAGACTTTTGCCGTCAAAATCTATGACATTGTCGAAACTTTCATGCGTTCATGAGATCCTCCTCACACTCTCTTTCTCAAAATAGATCTACAATCATGCTCAAGAGATCCATACCAAAAATTGTCTCACAAGAAGCTCTTCATCAATACTCCAAAATATATTCTCACAAGAATCTCTCCATTGATCAACCAAAAAGGATGATTTAAAAGAGACCATTGCTATCTTATTTATACTTTCATCCTCTAGGTCACTTAACCCATTTCTAGGTTACTTAACCTATTTTCCTTATTTTAGGGTTAACCACTTTCCATAAATAGAAGGTTCTCCAATACTTTGTCATTTAAATATTCCTTCTTGATTTTGTCACTTCTCTTTAGTATTTGAATAATCCATCTTGACTTTGTCACTTTACTTTATCACTTTACTTTATCATTTAAATAATGATTTCTTCTTTTAGGGCACTTTTACTTCTTTGACCATTTGGGGCTTCAAGCCAACACATGGGGGTCCTTCAACTTCGTAGGGCCATAACTCTCAAACTATGAGGCGTTATGTGACATTCCACATACCACTAGAAATGGCATGCCAAGAAATATCCATCTAGGATAGTTTCACCAAAAACTTCATTGATATTCATCTCATTATTTCACATACAAGCATGGGTCCTCCCTACCACAACTCAACCACAAAGTGTCTTCCCATGATGGATTTCACCATAAGGGGACCACTTTAGAGTTCATCCATTTGTGCACTTTATAAATCATGCTAAGGCTATAATGATTCATCTATGCATTAATCCACCACTGCATCATATACATCCACTATGCATAATGTATCAATGACAATTCATTGATCCATCTTCATCATATCAATGACAACTCATTGACCCATCTTCATCGATTGGTTTCCACTTTGACATCTATCATTCTCATCAAAGACAATACATATACATTGTTCATCTATCATTCTCATCAAAGACAATACATATACATTGTTAATCAATCATCAATCAATTAAGCCTATCAAACGATCCATCACTTGACATCAATAAATGACATCAATCAATCACTTGACATCAATCAATCAAACCATTGTCATCAATGACAACATGATCCAACAATCTCCCCCTTTGGCATTGATGGAAATACCAGCATTGATGTCAACAACAATTACCAATTATTGATGTCAAATATGTAGACAAAGCATGCTCTACATCAATAGTCATCAATCATATCAATATGACTATCTCTCCCTATTAGTAAACAACAATCATATCAGCAATAGTCAATGTGACTATCTCTCCCAATCTATAATCACATCAATGTGACTATCTCTCCCCCTTTGACATCAATGGAAAAGGGCCATTCTTCCCTTGGGGCTGCTCCCCTTGTATTGTCGCTGCTGAATAATATCTCCCCTTCTGAGCAAGGGATATCAATATGATGTAATTCTGAAAATACATTTCTTATGCTCCCTATATGACCATCGCTCCCCTGGAATCATGCCTCTGTGCTCTTTCTTCAACTATAGGGATCTTTTCTAGGTATGCATCTGATAAATATCTCCTCCTAGAATCATGGGAAGAAGAATGACTCCCCCTATGGGTATGTCTCCCCTTATATTCTCTTTCAATGATGATCCTTGGACTTGCCCATGCATCAACCTTGTGCCATACCATTCATCATGAAGAAAAAGATTAACCAAATACATCATGTGCCAAAATGTGTGCTCATCATACACAACATCCATGTTCATCAAATATGTACATCAACATCATGCAATGTGCCAAAAGATATCATCCACGGAATGTATCAATCATATGCCTCTATCAACATGCCAACATGTGCATCTACCAATATGCCAACCGTGTGCATCTACCAACATGCCAAACAATGTATCATATCACTCATGATATGTCTCCATCATGAACCAAGTGCCACAATAATGCATCTCAAACAAATTCAAATTGTTGTGATAATCAAGTAGTACCAATGGTGTAGTATCATCAAGCATATGCCAGATATGAGTGTACCAAAACTTTTACACCATCATGCACCAACACCACAAAATGATGAGTCCCATACATGTATGCCGAATTCTCCATAAAACATGTGCCAATCAACCTGCTAGTAGGTGCCTCTACTAGTGTACCAATCATAGATCATCAATAATGTACAACATGATCATCTCATCAACTTCACCAACTGCATGTCTCAATATGTAGCCCAACCACATGAAAAATGCATGCACCATGATATCCATCATATGCTTCCAATAATACATCATAATATATATCAATGAAACTTCAAAAAGTACCAGCCATGTACCCAACATTTTATTTTATATAATCCAATAGATGAGCATTTGATCAACATCAATTCATACTCATGGGTTAGTGCCATGTACCCAAGATATATTTTACATCGTCACCTTACATGATCTAACATAGAACCATGAAAACCTGCAACAAACAGTGTCAGAACCTGCAATAAACAATGCCAGACCCTACAACACAGAGTTATATCATCACATCAAGCTGCAACTCATGTGCATTGCCTTTTTCCCAAGGATTTACCACATACACATGGCCTCCTGCACAACAGAGCGCATATGTACATGACCTATTCAAGGTCAGACAACATATGTACATGACTGTCACCACTATCACCCACGTATGCCTTAGTAGATGAGACTTTTGAACTTCCCTTCAGTCTTTCATTCTGATCTGGATGCTCTGTCTTCTTCACCCACTTCTGTAGATGACCCTTCTCCTCAGAACTTGAGCTTTGAGCATCCATCTTTTCAAAGATGTCTCCCTTTCTTACTTCATTCCTTCTTCTAGCCATGCTATGTGAAGTCCTCATCATGGACTTTCTTCTTGTGTTCCAACACTCCTGGAATTTGTGGCCAAATCCACTATAGCTGTAGCATCTCATGGAGTTACAGTGAACAACAATGTGTCCTAATTTGTGGTGTTATAGAATCTTCCATTATATCTCCTTTCATAAGATATATATTCAAAAGCTTTGTGACCATATCCATTACATGAATAACAATGCCCATGAAAAATAATTTCATACCTTTGCTTTGGTGTCCCAAGAACAGCTTCTTGATGTCTTCCTTGCTTTGTTCTTTTGAAATTTTCCTTGCCTTGTGTATATGGTTGCTTTGCAACATTGTCTTCCTTCTTTAATGGAATTACCTTATGCTTCTTTGAGGTGCTTGCTTCAGCATGTGTATCTTCCTTTTTGTATCCAGGACCTGATTTATCATATGGTGATCTTTGACTTTCCAAGATCTCATCCAATATTAGTGATCTATTCAAGAATTTATTTGACTTCTCCACTTTCTTTCTAAGATCAACAATTTCATCTTCTAACTTACAACATGACTCTTCCTTTTCTTTTATTTGATTCTTCAATATTTCCTTTGTCCCTTTGGCTTCTTCAATTTGGGTCTTGAGATGGACAATAGTTTCAAAACATTTTCTAATCTCATCCTCTACCTTCATATCTTCTTTTTCATTCTTTAGTCTTGTGATCTCTTCTTCCTTTTCTTCTAATTGAGCCTTAGAAGTCTCTTCTTGTTCTTTGATCATTCCCTTTAAATTCAAGATGTACCTTTGAATCCTCCTAAGAAACTTCTTAGTGTTATCCGAAAGATAGTTATAGTGTGTATAAAAATGATCACTTCTATATCTATATAAACCCTCTTCAATTTCCTTTTGAAGTTCTAATATATTTTCTTCTATTCTTTCCATGGGATAACTATCATCAAACTTTACACAAACTGTTTCTAGATAATCTTCTTCACTTGAGAAAAATTCAACATCATCACATTTTGAATCATTGCAATCAAGAGTCTTTGGAGATTCTTTACCATCATTTGAAATATCTTCAATATCTTCCTTCTTGCCAACATCAACACATAATTCCTTGCCTTCGTTTGAAATGTCTTCAAGATCACATTTATAAATAGTACAATCAAGGGTTCTTGGAGATTCTTTACCTTTAATGATATTGATGGAGTGATCTTCAATATCTTCCTTCTCCTTCTTGCTTTGATATGTCTCTTCTAGCTTTAGCCATAGATCCTTGGCGGAAGTGCATTGTCCCATGATTTCTTTGATAGGGCTTGAGAGTCCACTAAGAATGGTCTTGAGAGCCAATGCATCATTCTTCTTTCCTTCTCTTTGAGTTGCAAACTTTGAATTGTTCTTCAACGAAACTGATCGACCAGTGGCTGCCTTCCAAATAGCTTCTCCCATTGTCTTCAAATACACTCTCATCTCTATTCTCCAAGTAGAATAGTTTTCCTCATCAAGGATTGGTATTTGGTCATCCATTTGTGTGTCTATGGATCTCCTTCAAGCTTGTTAAGGCTTGTAATGAAGGCCCACTCTGATTCCAATTGTTGGACACACCTACCACACTTAGAGAGTGGGTGAATGAGTGTGGGGCTCTTTTTCCAAAAACTTCCCTCTTTACATAAAACTCCTTAGTTAACATTCAACATTTATTCATTACCTATTGATTTCATTTAGAGCGAGTTATATGTGAACATATATCAGCAACATATATCAACAATATATCATCAACAAGTCATCACCACAAGGAACACAAAGAGCACAACATGTATGTACAATTTTTCTTTTTATCATGGACAACAATCCGAGGGTTTTCTAGCAAAAACTAAATAGAGTACAACTCTACAAGAGAACTAGATCTATATGTAAGACCCATCTTACATTCTCAGCACCAACTGAGATGAGGCAAAAATCCTCAACATATAGCAATCTGTCAACAGGTACGTGACCTGTTAGTAGTGCACCCTGCGTGTGTACGTGCCCTGGCTCACTACAACCCATGTATGTACGCGCCTATTGTATACAACATTCTGCGTATACCTTCTGAGATGTTAGGGTTTATCCTTTAAGATTAACTCAGATCATTTGCAAACAATATATCATTCTTTTCTATCTCTGACTGTCCAATCTTCCCACCAGCCAGTCACAACACATCCAAGCTCTCCAATAGCTTGTTCATGCTCCACAACAAATCAATATGAATGCTATCTCAATCATGTATAAACAACTAGTATAATACAACAATCATTTCACCACTGAATCAAAAGAGTACTGTTCACTCCATCAACCAAACTAAACGACATCATAGAAGCCATACCAAGAATTCCCTAAGCATTCACAACACATCAAACAATAGTTTCCATTCAGACGATAATGTAACCATACCAGTGTCTCAGGGATAGATCTGAGCCCATAGAATGAAGATCTGAAACCTGCCTCATCATCCAAGAGCTTGGCACCAAATCAAACACAAGTTTTCATCACTCCATCCACTGTACATGCCCTGTCCTCATACAACCTGTGTGTGTATGCACCATGGCCCATTATAGCCTGCGTACACCTCAGAAACTAGGGTTTCTGAAGCTCTAAGACTTTTTCCGTCAAGATATCTGACATTGTCGAAACTTTGATGCGTTCATGAGATCCTTCTCATGCTCTCTTTCTCAAAATAGATCTACAATCGTGCTCAAGAGATCCATACCAAAAATGATGTCACAAGAAACTCTTCATCAATACTCCAAAATATATTCTCACAAGAATCTCTCCATTGATCCACCAAAAAGGATGATTTAAAAGAGACCATTGCTATCTTATTTAAACTTTCATCCTCTAGGTCACTTAACCCATTTTTAGGTCACTTAACCCATTTCTAGGTTACTTAACCTATTTTCCTTATTTTAGGGTTAACCACTTTCCATAAATATAAAGTTCTCCAACACTTTATCATTTAAATATTCCTTCCTAATTTTGTCACTTCTCTTTATTATTTGAATAATCCATCTTGACTTTGTCACTTTAATTTATCATTTGAATAATGATTTCTTCTTTTAGGGCACTTTGACTTCTTTGACCATTTGGGGCTTCAAGCCTACACATGGGGGTCCTTCAACTTCATAGGGCCATAACTCTCAAACCGTGAGGAGTTATGTGACATTACACATACCACCGGAAATGGCATGACAAGAACTATCCATCTAGGATAGTTTCACCAACAACTTCATTGATCTTCATCTCATTATTCCACATACAAGCATGGTTCCTCAAAACTACAACTCAACCACAAAGCGTCTTCCCGTGAGGGATTTCACCATAAGGGGACCAATTTGGAGTTCATCCATTTGTGCACTTTATCAATCATGATAAGACTATAATGATTCATCTATGCATTAATCCATGACTACATCATATATATCAACTATGCATCATGTGTCAATGACAATTCATTAATCCATCTTCATCATATCAATGACAACTCATTGATCCATGTTCATCGATTGGTTTCCGCTTTGACATCTATCATTCTTATCAAAGACAATACATATACATTGTTCATATATCATTCTCATCAAAGAAAATACATATACATTGTTCATCAATCATTAATCAATTAAGCCTATCAAACGATCGATCACTTGACATCAATCAATGAAATCAATCAATCACTTCTATAATGTGTATAAAAATGATCACTTCTATATCTATATAAACCCTCTTCAATTTCCTTTTGAAGTTCTAATAGATTTTCTTCTATTCTTTCCATGGGATATCTATCATCAAAATTTACACAATCAGTGTCTAGATCATCTTCTTCACTTGAGAAAAATTCAACATCATCACATTTTGAATCATTGCAATCAAGAGTCTTTGGAGATTCTTTACCTTCATTTGAAATATCTTCAATATCTTCCTTCTTGCCAACATCAACACATAATTCCTTTCCTTCATTTGAAATGTCTTCAAGATCACATTTAGAAATAGTACAATCAAGGTTTCTTGGAGATTCTTTACCTTTAATGATCTTGATGGAGTGATCTTCAATATCTTCCTTCTCCTTCTTGCTTTGATATGTCTCTTCTAGCTTCAGCCATAGATCCTTGGTGGAAGTGCATTGTCCCATGCTTTATTTGATAGGGCTTGAGAGTCCACTAAGAATGGTCTTGAGAGCCAATGCATCATTCTTCTTTTCTTCTCTTTGAGTTGCAAACTTTGACTTGTTCTTCAACGAAACTGATCCACCAATGGATGCCTTCCAAATAGCTGTTCCGATTGTCTTCAAATACACTCTCATCTCTATTCTCCAAGTAGAATATTTTTCCTCATCAAGGATTGGTATTTCATCATCCNTTTCTTCTCTTTGAGTTGCAAACTTTGACTTGTTCTTCAACGAAACTGATCCACCAATGGATGCCTTCCAAATAGCTGTTCCGATTGTCTTCAAATACACTCTCATCTCTATTCTCCAAGTAGAATATTTTTCCTCATCAAGGATTGGTATTTCATCATCTATTTGTGTGTCTATGGATCTCCTTAAAGCTTACTAAGGCTTGTAGTGAAGGCCCACTCTGATTCCAATTGTTAGACACACCTACCACACTTAGAGGGGGGGTGAATGAGTGTGGGGCTCTTTTTTCCAAACCTTCCCTCTTTACATAAAACTCCTTAGTTAACATTCAACATTTATTCATTACCCATTGCCTTCATTTATAACCAGTTAGATGTGAACATATATCAGCAATATATCATCAACAAGTCATCACCAGAAGGAACACAAAGAACACAACATGTATGTACAATTTTTCTTTTTATTATGGACAACAATCTAGGGGTTTTCCAACAACAACTGAATAGAGTACAATTATATAAGAGCATCAAATCTATATGTAAGACTCAACTTACATTCTCAGTACCATATGAGATGAGGCAACAATCGTCAACATATATCAATTTGTCAACAAGTACGCGACCTGTCAGTAGTGTAACTCACATGTGTACGCGCCCTATCTCACTACAACCCGCATATGTACACATCTAGTGTATACAATAGTCTGCGTATACCTTCTGAGATGTTAGAGTTTATCCTTCAAGATCATCTCAGATCATCTTACGCTTCAATTCTCAAATGACATGGCTCCATCCAAGGCGAGAACTTTAAAGCTACATGTGATTAAATATTGTATTATTAATGGCCAACTGTACTGGAAGGATCCTCTAGGTTTCTTGTTAAGTTTCTTAATAGAATATGAAACAAAAGGTGTCATAAATGAATTTCATGAAGGTGTGTGTGGAGGAAATCACGCCTGGAGGGAAACGACCTACAATATTTTAAGAGCTGGGTATTATTGGCCAAAATTATTTATTGATGTGAATGCCAAGGTCATAGCCTGCAACTCTTTCCGATTGCTCTCTAGTAAGGAAAAGATCTCTGCACTACCTTTAGTCCCATTCAAAACATAACCTCCCTTTCAAAAATGGGGTCTAGATTTCATCGGATAAATCCACCCACAGTCAAGCACCCAACATAAGTGGATTTTAACTGCTACTGATTACTTCACGAAGTGGGTTGAAGCCATTCCAAATCAAAATGCTACAGATTCAGTGGTAATAAACTTCTTGGAAGAGAACATCCTGTCGAGATTCGACTGCCCTCAAAAAATAGTCACCGACAATGCCCAAGATTTAAAATCTATGGCAATGATCAATTTCTGTAAAAAAAGCAAGATTGTGTTAGGGAATTCTACAACCTATTATCCTTAGGGGAATGGGTTGGTTGAATTGTCCAACAAAATCCCGATGACTATAATAAAAAAAGTGTTAACAAAAAATAAGAAGGCTTGGCACGTTCACTTGAAATACGCATTATGGGCGAATCATATCGACACCAAGAAATCAATAGGCATGTCCCCTTTTCAAATGGTTTATGGTACTGACATCATCCTTCCTATCAATCTCGCCCTTCTTGTGATAAAGCTATGGAAAGACACAACTGGAGAACCAAATGACGTTACAAGAAGGATAAACCAAATAATCGAAGTCCAGCAAAATAGAGCCGAAGTAGATGACAAACTTCATAAGTACCATAATAATATGAAGGACCTTTTTGATAAAAAGGCTAAAGACAAGGAGTTTCTTCCTGGAGACCTAGTTTTAAAGTGGGACGCTAGGAAAGAAGATGTGGGAAAACATGGAAAGTTTGACCATCTTTGGTTCAAACCCTTCAAGATTGTAGCTGCTGAGGGAAACAATTCCTTCTTACTGGAAAATCTCGATGGAAAAAATCTTGACACCCCTATAAATGGGAATTGCCTAAAACATTTATGCAATAATCATATTTCACATTTCCATTGTATATACCGGTTTTGTTTCCTGTTTTGATTTGCAATTTTATTTTATTTTGTAGATTATCCAAATTTTACTTTTCATTGTAAATAAACCAAGTCTTATTTGATATCATAAAAGAAAAATATAAAATATCTGTAGTACATATCATTTCTATTCTGCGGTATTTTCTAACATTTCCCATTTTGTTCCCATGAAGAACACTTACTATCAGATGAGAGATGAGGAGGTATCAGAATCAAACACTCAGTTTTCAAATCATTTGATTTATCTCAAAACAAGTGATGAACTAATGATTGGTTTGACTGAAAATATAAATAAAATCTGAGGTATGAACTCCTATACTTATATTTCAAGATCAAGTTCTAAGGAAATATTATCAGATATAAACGAGGTTTTACCCATGTAAATATTGTCACCTGATCAAGGATAATAAAATTATAAATCTACAGATTGATTCTGAAGCCTTATACTTATCAAACAAAAATGAAATAAAAAGAAAAAGAAAATAAGAATAAAAAAGAGGTTGAGAAGGAGGTTCGAGAGTCAACAAACAGACTTGTGTGGGAATGAGACCCTTTTGCAACAAAATCTCTGAGTCTTTGTTCTATTTTAATCTGCCTATATTTGATCTTTTATTCACTTCTAAATTCCGCTATCCTTTCCTTAATCTTCATAGAAATAAATGGTTTTACCTTGACTCTAAAAACTTAAAAACATGCCTTCAAAACGAGATTAGGCAAAAATATTTATGATTCCTATGATTTTAACTGAAAGAAAGTATGTCTAGGCTAATCCTGATAACTTTATCTCTTCTATCAGATTTTAAACTGATTAATTCGCTCAAGGTCAGTCCCTAAAAAATAAAAAATTCCCATCAAATCTTCCCTATAGGCGAAGGTGTATTGAAGATCGTGAGAAAAATTAGTCCAGAGTACAATAAAAAATTTGTTGAGAGACCTTCATTGTTAAATTTTAAGAAGATATCATCCCTTGTATGATACATACAAATTGATTTCCCCTACTTCAAAGATATTAAAATATAAGAAAGATGGTGAAAGGAAATTCATAATCTGATTTCCCCCATCTAGTCCAAGACAAATGGTGAAAGGAAATTCGTAATTCGATTGCTCCCATTTTTTCCAAAAATATATGATGAAAGGAAATTCATGTAATGATTTCCTTCATCTCAATAAGATGCAAAAGTGTTAATTGAAGTGGTGAAATGAAATTCAATGGGAGATGTAGATAACTTCACCAGGGCACTGAACAGGCTCACTGGCAGTGAAGAAATATCTATGATATCTGTAAGGCTGTCATACACGTATATAACATACTCTGGTATCTAGTTCTCTTTCTGGTAATATTTACATTCTAAACCAACAAGGGATTCCCTAAATAAATTGTTAAATTTACTTAACCTTGATGTGAATGAAATCGACCAAAGTCTGATATTTTGGTTAAAGTCATTTTTATTATCTTGAACAGATCCGAACTTAGTTCCAGGAAAGGGAAAATATTAATAGCCTAACTTGAGATCAATAATCGAGGGTGTTTTGAAGGTTTTCTGAGATTCGGTTGAAGTTCAATTTGTCTCTGTATAACTAATTCTTATAAGTGTTTCCCAGAACTACAGTAATGAATCCATTTACCCAATAAAGGCACTTGATCTATTGTTCTTCCACATCTCACAGGGAGACGCGATCCTTAGATGGAGCCTATGTTGGAACACATACAATTTTGAACTTTTGAACTTTTTACTTTTCACCAAATGAAAATATGATTTTAGCCGAAGGAAGTGAAAGCTTGGTAAACAAAATTTTAATTTCAAATGCAATTCATTGCTGATTAATTAATAACAAGGCTCACATGATGTCTATCATTGACAAGTTTTCTCATTTTATCAAATGATCCAAGTAGCCCCAGAGTTCTGGAGCCACCTAAAGTTTAAAGAGGGAAATACCCAACGATCACTTCGGAGCTCCGTGCTTCGAGTATTTCAACATGTCTTAACAATAAAATCCCTGAAGCTCCAAAACTCGAAGGAGTCTACTCACAAATTTTCATAAGTCATTAAAAAGACACGAGTCATAGTACGCGTGTACCTTTGAGTCTTACCTAAGTTACACATGGCACCTCCCTTTCCTAGACACATCATCCATAACACGCCACTACAAGAGATGATCCTTAGAGAGTCTAATAGGGAATGAAGGCACAAATCACTGAAATATCAAAATGCCGAAGTAATGAATGTTAATTAATTAAGTTAATCATGATCAAGATATAATCAATGACTTCTCACTTCGGAGTTCAGACACTTACCATGTATCGTATTCTAAAAACTCTAAAATCCAAATTTAAGAAACACTTAAAGTTAAATATGATTAATTAAGACTTTTACTAGAAAATTAATCACTTCACAGTTTCAGGTTTCAGGAATTTCCTCTCGAGATACATTTAAAGTTCCCGAAGTATGAACTCCCGAAACACTTGAAATTAACACACCTTTTTAAACATGATTAATTAAAATATTAAAAGTGATTATCTAGGGATTAAGCTTCATAGATATGGGACTCATGGAATTTTCACTCTGTCTCATCTAAAGCTCACAAAATCTGAAGTATTAACGATATGTATGATTGGCTAAAGTTAATGATTTGAATTGTGATTACCATTTTTTTTCAACGAAGAGCTTACAGATTTTTCTTGTTACAGGTAGGCTAATCCTTTGCACCATGAAAAGTCACAGGGAAGCTTGACCTTAGAATCTAGTGGAACGATAAATCAGTTCAAACTATGGATAAACTAAGAAAAGGACCAAAAATAGACAGGAAAGGGAGAATGAACTCTATGAGTGCTATGTCACCGAATTACAGGATCTCCTACCGCATGTCCTTGATATCAGACGACTACAATTTACTTCGGAACTCCGGGCTTCAAGAATTTCAAGGTGAAAATATCTGAAATGCTAAACCCTCGAAGTGGAAGATCTGATGCCGCGTGTCCTTTATATCAGATGGCTGCAATTTACTTCGAAATTCTGGGCTTCAGGAATTTCAAGGTGAAAATATCCGAAATGCTAAACCCCCGAAGCAGAATATCTGATGCCGCATGTCCTTGATATCAGACGACTACAATTTACTTCGGAACTCTGGGATTTTGGAATTTCAAGGTTCAAATATCCTAAATGATAAACCCCTAAAGAATAAGATTTGACGTTGCATGTCCTTGATATTGGATGACTGTAATTTACTTCAGAACTCCGGGCTTCAGGGATTTCAAGGTGCAAATCTATGAAATGATAAACCCCCAAAGCGGAAGATCTGACACTGCGTGTCCTTGATATCAGATGACTACAATTTAATTCAGAACTCCAGGCTTCGGGTATTTCAAGGTGAAAATATTTGAAATGCTAAACCCCCAAAGTGGAGGATCTCTTGACACGTGTCCTTTTGATTAATGGTCTAGATGGGCTTCAGGAGTTCTTTATTCAGCACTGGTTGACTCCTTCCAGAATATGAAATAGATGAATACGAGGATCATTTGACACGTGTCCCCTACTTAGATCGATAGAAAGGAAGTGAGAGAAATTCATTCTGTCTCCTCCACATATGACCAAGAGTTGTGACCTCGACTTAACTTTGGGCGCTTATCTCACTTTGCGAAGATCGATAGTCGAATTTTAATGGATCATGGAAATCAGTGGCTCGTGTGTATTTGACATGTCAAACTTGCATGAAATATAGCGCGAGATAGAATCCCCAGAGTTAAATATCAAGTGCCATGCGTCGTTCTCCATCGGATGGTCATAAGTTACTTTGGGACTTCGGGCTTTGTGAGTTTTAAATCCTCCCCTCTCGCTTTTATCCGGAGTGTTTTCTCTCGAAATCCACAGATCCCTGCTGTGTATCCTCCTCATATCGACGGTCGTCGCTCACTTCGGAGCTCCAGCTCTACACACAAACCACCCCAAAGCTCTAAAATGAAAAAGTACGTGGAATTCATTGGGTCAGACATGTGGTTCTCTCATCAGTCATGGCACATGGAATCCAACTGGCGTCGACACGTGCCACTTCTCTTTTCTTGACATGTTAGAATAGTGGCGTCAGATCACCACATTAGATTATCCTTCGGGAAATGTTCTTGTTCAGTGCCAAAATAGCACCATCTGCAAGCACACTTAGAATGGCCCTAAAGTTGGAAGGTGGATAAAAATTAGCGGTGGCGCTAAATTTAGCAGTTACACCTAAATCGTAGATCACGAATAGATCAATGACCACATTTCATTGCGGGGAAGCAATATGCTCGAACGATAAAATTTTTGAGCGGTCCCGCAATTAAAACCTTGGTATAGTAAATGAGCTATGTGTCATCACCAGGTGCATTGTAGGATGAAAAGCGGGTTACTTCAAATCACACTCTTGCACCCCAAAAAATAGAGAAACATAAAGGGATGCTAAAGCAATACCTGTCATCCACATCATGTATCCTGTTCACCCTCCAGCCTATCACACCTTCCACATTGGTTACCCCACTTTCCTCCATTTCATTATCATTTTTTCCACATACGGTTACTTTTTCCTATGTCCATTATCCATCCCTTGACGAACCATGCAGAGCTATCCATCCGATTATCCTTCTCCCTCTAAAGAAGCATTTCTCCCAGCAGGTGAGGAGACAGAAGAAATTGCTAGCGAAGCCCATAGGATTTTACACCCTATTATTTCATTTCAGATATAGTTTATCTTAGTTAAATATTGTAAGAAGTCCAACCATTTTGAGTTGCGACAGATTTTGTATAAATACATAGATTTAGGATCTATTCATGGCTTCTTCTTGCCATATGTAATAGAGAAAAATCTACTTTTTGAGTATTAATACAAGTGCAGACAGAGATTCAAAATTTTGTTCAGTTTGGGTTATGTGTTTGTACAGTTTTTCCATATCTCAACATTTATTTATGCAATTCCTTCATAAATGTTTTATTGCAATTTAGTATCACAACTACTGTAATTGTGTCATATCAATAATTCATTGAGTAAGAAGTTTTTCCTCTGTATTTACTATGAGTAAGACAAGACCTGCAAGCTGTGTGAATTACTATACTTTATGCTTTGTTCAAGGGTGTGCTATTTATTTTCTTCCATTGTAACAAGGTGAGACTTTTCAACAATTGATGCCTTTCTTTTCTTAACAGTTTTGTAATTTTCCCTCACACCATTCGATATTACTATTGTGACTCATACATGAAATACAACCTCTGTACTGTCATATTGTTAATTTCATTTAAGGATCTTTTCTCTTCTAACTAAAGGTAAAAAAATCACTCTTTAAAAACAATCTCTTCAAAATTTCATAATGCCTGACATTACTCTTTGATCCTTAAGTTTAATCTCATGAACAACATCTTTTTGGCATTGTTGCCGGGGACGGAGAAACAAAGTTATTTTTCCTTGGAAAAACAACAAGGTAAATTTCTATCTTTGATGGTGAACAAAGATTGGATACATAAGTAAGGCTTATTTTTATCTTTCACTTGGTGACTCCATCGTAGACAAAATTGGCATTCGGTCGAAAGAATACCAGAAAAAATCCAGACGATAAGCAGACCACACCAGTGTCAAATCCAAAAAAGATATTGAAACCAAAGGGATACCTCAAGTCTACTGTTACATCAACAGGTAAAGTATATCAACCCAAAATTAGACAAGTTAATGCTAAGGTTCCAATTGAAGAACTAACCCCTGAAGAAAGTTCTAAATAAGTTTATTCTACAAAACATAAACTAGTAAACCTGAGGCTAAGCTTGAGAATCCAGAGGTAATTGTTCTCGAGATAAAATTTTAGATTGAATTGAACGATACTCCTACCAATCATAACAAAAAATCCCTCTCGATACCTGCTTTCATTGACCCCCTGACATTTCATCCCTTGCCTGAAGTCAAGGTTTCGGTTTCCTGAAACTCTGAAGAATATATTTTATACCCTGATTAATCCCCTATCAGTTCTCCTATATATAGATCTTGTAAGCCTGAGGAAACCTGTCCACATTTCCCTTTTCCTCCTCTTCTATATTTTTCATCTCCTAACTTCCTTTTTCCAGAAATTCGTTCAACACATCCTGAATTTTTCGAAAGGTCACCACTTTAGTCCCTCGAAGTTTTTGAAAATCCCCCTTTTTCCCAAAGTCCGTCCCCTAGAATTCCAATGGATACTGTTGGAGGAGGTGGCACTAAAGGTGGTGGCACCGGAGGTAGAGGAGCAGGTGGACAAGGTCAAGGAGAACCTCCACCCCCTTGAATATTTTCCAAGGTAGATTCAATATATGCTCCCGTGGTCCTGCCTGCCATCCTTCATGATTTTCCCAAAAATTATATGAAAAACATACCGAAATTTATGGGGGAAGGAGATTTAACTGCAACCAAGCACATAGCCTTTTATGATCAATTTGATGATATCCTTGGCATTGAGGATGAAGATGTTTACTCAAGGTTATTAGTACAAACCTTTGAAGGACAAGTGAGAACCTAGTTCCAAGGACTCCCGGCAGGTTCCATACGATCATATCATGATCTAGAAAATGCCTTCTTAAGACAATGGGGAGAGAAGAAGGACCATCTCTATTATTTGACTAAATTCATGGATTTAGGGAAAATAATTTTGAATTAGTTCTTGAATTTACTCAGAGGTTCAACAAATTGTATAACAAAATCCTAGCTAAATTTAAACCTTCTCAACCTGCTGCAATTGTAAATTTTGCAGGGGCCTTTGAAATTGACTTTGCTCTCCTCTTAAGAGAAAGAAGATATGCCACTCTAGCAAAAATTTAATATGATGCCATAGAAATAAAATCAAATATGATGGAATCTGGTAAATTAAAAACCAAAGTTGAGACGAGAACTAGAGAACCTAGGCATTTCAAAGAATAGGCAGGGCCATTTGGATCTGGGAAGTCCACAGAAGAGAAAATGGATGAGATGGGAAAAATAATTAAATATTTATTAAAAAAAATATCCAGGATGGAAATAGATCAGGCCAAACCCGATACTTACATTGGGAATAAGTTCAAGAGGAACCCTGACCCTCAGATAGAACAAAGACAAATAAAAAATGAAGATCAAAAGATCCAAGCCCCTTTTAAATCTGTAAAATTTATGTAGAGAGATGACATTCAAAATTATGAGGAGTTAGAAGAGGATATAAACAACCTTAGCGATGACGACCTGGAGCCTCATTTAGCTAGGTAGGATTATGAAAATTTTCTAGTCCTAGAACTCCTGTTTAATAATGAGGAAAGTATCAATAATATGGGAGAATATGCATATCAAAGACTCGCTGACTCAATAATGGTCGAAATCCAACATAAGTATGATTGAAGGTCCAGAGAAAAAAATCCTACGAATGTTCGACCGAAAAATATTTTATCAAGAAATAAAATAAATGAGGCAGCTATTACTAAAGCACTAATTGAAACACAAGCTGCCTAAACAAAAAAAATTGAAACAAGAGCAACACAAACTAAAAAACCGAAGAATATAGAATCACAACCTCCAACCAGAGAAATTGAAAAAACAATCATAGGTTCTAGTTTATAAAACAAACTTAATAAAATTAAAATCCCCATGCCCCTCGTTGAGCTTGTAAAAAATCCGATGTATAAAATGCAGATTGCTAAAATGATAAATTTTTCTGATGCTGAATGTCACGCAGATGTTATCAATCTACAATATGAAATACCTATGATCATGTTTGGTCCACACATCGAAAATACTAAGGATTCTGTTGCTTAGTTTTATATTACATTAACTATGCAGGACCACTTACTCCACAACTGCATGTTAGATTATGGGGCCTCTCATAATTTAATTCCTAAAATTATCATGGAAAAATTGGGTCTCAAAATCAGTAGACCTTATCAAGATTTATACTTGTTTGATTCCAGAAAAGTTAAGTGTCTTGGCATGATCAAATATTTGGTAGTAAATCTTACAGAGATCCCTGTGAAAAGTATCCTTATGGATGTAGTCATTGCTGACGTCCTTGCTAAGTATGACATGCTGTTATCTAGGTCTTGGGGTGCCAAATTAGGTGGATCACTTCAGCCAGACATGAATTATGCTACGATCCCAATTTTCAATGGACTATTTACTCAACTGTACAGAGAGACTAGACTGGCATATATAGTAAGTGACCCCCAAAACCCAAACAATTACCCAGTCTATGTTGCTGATTAGGACTTTGGAAATTTCATATTATCAATAGATGACGATTTCGAAGAATGTACAGAAGAACAAAATAAAAAAATAGAAAAAACAAAGAAAAGAGTAAATAGTAGAGAAGGAATGTGGAAAATGTTTTTTGATGGTGCTTCATCCTGTGAAGGAGAAGGGGATGGAGTGTTATTTGTAGCCCCAGGATATGAGTACGTTATTCCCTTCTCATATAGATTACAGTGGGAGGTTGATTATACAAATAATGTATGCGAGTATGAAGCTCTATTCTTTGGATTAGAAGCTTCCTTAAAGTTAAAAATTGTGTTACAGGTATGAAATAACTGAGAGGGGGGGGGGTGAATCAGTTATTGTAAATTATTAAC
>JASDQU010372647.1:60786-79338 GCA_032191745.1 Picea mariana
ATCATACAAAAATTGCGCCTGGGATTTGATAGAAAATTTGTTGGCATGTTTTCAGACAGAGGCAGAGTATGTGTGTTTGTCATTGATGGAAAAGATCATGACCAACAGTGTAGGGATAATGGCATGGCAATGGCAAGTTCAACATTGAAGAGCAACAATGATCGTTGAATCCCATTCATATTTCCCGACGATCGTCAGATCTGAATTCAGATAGGAGGGGTGCGTAGTAGAAGAGAACAGATCTCATCTGTCAGATCTGAGCCCAAGGTCCGACCAACGTTGGATCTAGGAGAACCTACCCGTTATTTAAAGTGCAAGGTGAAGCGGGCTTACAAAATCTTGAAAGCAGGAGGACCATCCATCTCGAGAAGGACACGTGGTTATAGATCAACATTTCACTGACTGAAAGGTTAATGGAAGGAGTGCTCTAACCTCTCTAACTCGCGATATGAGAAATCACAAAATAATCCTAGCCGTCAATTCGAGGATTGATCTAGACCATTGATCAGACATGATGAAGGCTCGTGAAGTTTCAAAATCATGATAAGATCTGGACCGTTTGGTCCATAGAATACGTGGCAAAAGATCATCATTTCGATAACTGGAAAGTCAAAGGAATGGGGTTCCCTAACCTCTCGAATTCATGACATGCGAAATTGCGAAATGCCGAAATGTGAAATTGCGAAAGGTGCTAATAGCTAAACTCCATTTCGGAGATCACAACTTGGATAGTCGAGATGCCTCGCAACATGAATTCGTGACATGCAAAATCAAAAAATGCCGAAATAAGAAATTGTGAAAGGCACTAACAACTAAACTCCATTTAAGAGATCATGACTTGGAGATTTGAGATGCCTCGCAATAGGAATTCACGACATGTGAAATCGTGAAATGCGAAATTGCGAAAGGCACTAACAACTAAACTCCATTTCAGAGATCGCGACTTGGAGAGTCGAGATATATCGCAAGAAGAATTCGTGACATGAAAAATCGCGAAATGTGAAATGTCGAAATGATCGAAGCTAGTCCAGCTAAGCTCCTTTTTTGGAGTTTTGGGGATCGCGACATGGAGCGTCAAGATATCTCATCACAAGAATTGCCGAAATGCTGAAATGCCGAAATGCGAAAAGCACCTTTTGGTGTAGGCTGTGGTCACCGTCAGTGGTCATGTGAGAGGGAGGAGCTAACACCAAGATAATCTCTGTTTCGACGATCGTAACATGAAGAGTTAAGACTCTTCACCACAGGAATGCCGAAATGCTGAAATGTCGAAATGCGAAATGGAGAAATAAATGCAAGACCCTGTGGATTTAATCCAACAGTGCTGGTTATTTGAGCATCTGATCGAAGGGATATTGTTGATCTTTATGATTAACTTTTCAGTTACGATTCAGTTAGCAGAACCAAATCATGGTTCTTGGACAGTTGGCGATTCAGTTGCTGAGGCATTTTTTCCTAAGAACATTCGAGGTGTAACCCAAGAGGAAGTGGATAAAAGATATACCCTGTGACTGTGTGCATGTGGCTGTGTCGAGTGAAAAATGAATTGAACCATAGAAAGGTAAAATAACAGTATGCACAGTGGAAAGAAAACACAGAGATGAGGAACAAAAGCTGAATATAACAGAATAGTGGAAGAGAGCAGAAAGTGCACATATCAAAGATGCATATCTGTGAGAAGAAGATATATCCAAGGTGTGCATGATGAGATAGAGGATAAGATCAGAAAGCTAAAGAGGATTCAAGAAGGGAGACATTGATGCAGGTAGAGCAGAGCGGCATGGATGAATAGTTATAATCCTGGTAAGCAAATGAAAACTGTTGAATCACTGTAATAAATTCACAGAAAGCAAAGTTTTATATTTCAGGGTGGTTGGGAGGTTCTAGGGAGGACTGTTGTCCTCAGAGGTTCAAGTGGGTGCTTGAACACAGGGATTTGTAGCTTCCATTTAGTTGCAGCCAGAGAAACCAGGGTGGCAGGGTGGTGCAAGGGAGAACAAGTGTTCTCTGTTATACAGGTTGGATCCTGTGTAACTGGAAGTTGGTGCTTCCATCCAGTTGGTGCTGGAACACTGAGGGAGTTGGTGCTAAAGAAACCAGAGAGTTGGTGCTCGTAAACAAGTTGGTGCTTGTATAAGTGGAAGTAGGTGCTTCCATCCAGTCGGTGCTGGAACACTCANCTAGTGGGTGCTAGAGAAACCAGAGAGTTGGTGCTCTCAAACAAGTTGGAGCTTGTAAAACAGAGGTAGTATCCTCACATTGAGTTGGTGCTCAATTATAGATGATGTAAAAAACTTAAAAGACTGCCTATCATTTTGAAGAATAAGAGGTTTTCTCCCTTTATGGGTTTCCTCATGAAAATATATCTCTGTGTATATCTCATGTGTGACTGATGCTCATTATTTATGTTGTCCATATGTTGTATAATATTGATGATCACTTGAATAAATATTAAGAATGTTTTAATAGACTTAAAATCGTTTAAGCACAATAACAACTGATTCACACCCCCCTCTCAGTTGTCTTAGTAATTTCAACAATTGATATCAGAGTGGGTTCCTTTTATTTAAAGGTAGATATGTAAGCTTAAAGATGACAAGTCATGAAAGGACTTCAGCCAATAAGCCTCCTCTGTTTGATGGAACAAATTTTTCCTTTTGGAAGGTTAGAATGAGAACATACCTAATGACCTTAGGTGTTGATGTTTGGGATGTAGTAGAGATTGGATACATAAAGCCTGTTGTGCTAGCTTCCAAGGATGATAAGTTAGAATTTAGATTTAATTCTAAGGGAATGAATGCTATCTTGAATGGACTTGTAGAAGCTGAGTTTGTAAAGGTGATGCATCTTCAAACTGCCAAAGAAATGTGGGATAAAATTATTAGTAGCTATGAAGGAAATGAGAAAGTAAAAGATGCCAAACTTCAAACATTTAGGTTGAAGTTTGAACAACTAAAGATGAATGAAAATGAAACAGTTAGCAAGTATTTTTTAAGAGTTGAAGAACTTGTGAATGCCATGAAGGGGCTTGGTGAGAAGTTTGAAGAATCAATTTTAGTTTAGAGGATTTTAAGATCTTTGCTTGATAAATTTAATCCAAAAGTCTCTGCAATAGAAGAACTAAATGATCTTAAAACTTTGTCCATTGATCAACTCCTAGGAACTTTGACTGCATATGAAATGAGAATCAACAAAGATAGGTCATTTTGCATCTAAGTGTCCCCATCAGAAAAAGGACCATAACTCTGATGATGAAAAGAAATACAAATTCAAGAAATATAGTAAGAAGAAAAGTTTGTGTGCAAATAATGACAATTCCTCAAAAGACATAGATAATGACTCATCATGTGAAGACAAAGTGAATGGTTTTATGCTTATAGCTATGGGATATCTTGATGATGAACACACATGAGGTGAAATGGATGATGAAGAAGCTGTGGTGGATATGGACGGTGAATTAATCAGTGCTTTGGAAGAAATTGACAGACTCAGATGTAAGAAGAGAAAACAAAAACAATTGTTGAAGCAGTTTAAAATGAATGGTGAAAAACCTGATGAAAACTTTTCTCTACTAAAAGTGGAGTTAGAAGAGGCAAAGAAAATAGAAGACATACTGAAACAACAATTGTCAGAGAATAAAGTGAGGTGTGAAGCCTTAGAAAAAGAGATAGTAAAACCAGAAAATAAATGGAGAAGTTTAAGGCATTGTATCACCAAAATCTATCGAGTATTAAAGCCTCAGAAGAATTAACTTCCATTCTAAATCAGCAAAGGAATCTAAAATTGAAAGCTGGCTTGGGATATGAAGAAGGATCAAGTAGTAATCATTCAAGTAATACAAAACCCATCAAGTTTGTCAAATCCTCAAACATTGACAACAATCATTTTGTAGAAACAAAGAAAGAGAATCAGCCACCGAGAAGGAATGAAAGAAAAAGTACCAGAACCAAATCTGTAGATCAGAGAGATTATTGGCATGAAAGAAATCAACCTCCTCAAAGAAGACAGATTTTTTCAAGGTACAAAGGTTTTTTCCATGGTTATTGTCTTTTCTGCTCTAATTTTGGTCACAAATCTCTAAACTATTCTTTAAGATATAGATATGAACAATCAAGATATTCAACAAATAACCATCTTCCACAACAAAGATCGAGACAACCAAGCAACAAACAACCTCAGACTATAAATCATACGACGACTGGGAAAAGGATGTAGGTTAAACATAACAATAGTTATGAGCATAACAATTGCTATTATATTCTATTTAGTGAACCAGAATGTTACATCTGTCATAACTATGGACATAAAGATGCAGATTGTCGCTTAAGGAATTACAAGCTAGATTTGATCCCCACTGTTGAAAATGTCAAGGTTTGGAAGAAGAAAGCAGATGACAAGTGTGGACTAGTGTTGTCAGCCCAAAGACAAAAGAATCCCTGGTATATTGACAGTGGATGTTCCAAACATATGACTGGAGACAAATGTAAGTTTCTAACTCTAAGTGAAAGCAAATCAGGGAATGTAACTTTTGGAAATGATGCACCCAGAAAAATAAAAGGTAAAGGAATGGTAAGTTTGAGTAATGGCAAAGGGAAATATCAAGATGTGTTGTTTGTAGAACGTCTAAAACATAATCTGCTTAGTGTCAGTTAAGTCTGTAACCGAGGATGTGAAGTCATTTTTACCTCTAAAGATTGTAGAATAAAATCTGTGAATTCAGGACAGCTAGTTGCAAAAGGGATAAGAACAAAAAACAATGTCTATGTGTTAAAATAAGAAAAAGAATAATTCCACTTAAGTAAGTATGATGAAATTTGGCTGTGGCATAGGAGACTTGGACATCTAAATTTTGATCATATAATCAAGCTCAGAAACAATGGGGCAGTAAAATATCTTCCGAAGATATCAAATCCATGTGAATTTGTTTGTAAACCCTGCCAGATAGGAAAGCTTACGCGCACTCAGTTCAAATCTAAAAACTTTCCTTCAAAAGAAAAACATCTCTAGTTGGTACATATGGATTTATGTGGACCATCAAGGAAAGAAGGTACAGGAAAAGAAAATTATTTTATGTTGATTATTGATGATTATTCTAGACTAACATGGGTTGCCTTTTTGAAGGAAAAATCTGAAGCATTTGAAAAATTCAAAGTGTTTAAGAATCTGACTGAGAATTAAACAGGAAAAAGATTAAAGGTAGTAAGGTTTGATAGAGGAGGAGAGTTTAGTTCATGGAACTTCAAAGAGTTATGTGATAAACATGGGATCAAAAGAGAGTACACAGTTCCAAGGACTCCACAACAAAATGGAGTTGTTGAGAGGCATAATAGATCAATACAACAAATGGCAAGATCAATGATGAATGAAAGGAATATACCTCAGACATATTGGGTAGAAGCAATTCATATAGCCGTTCATATCCTTAAAAAATCTCATCTCAGGCGACACAGTGACAAGACTCCTTATGAACTATGGTTTGGAAGACCTGCTTCAATCAAGCATTTTAAAGTCTTTGAGAGTAAATATTATATCAAGAACAATGATGAAAATATTGGCAAATATGATGACAGGGATGATGAAGGTATCTTCTTGGGTTATGCTACAAATAGTAAAGGGTATAGATGTTACAATAAGAGACTGCATAAATTGGTTGATTGTATAGACATAAAAGTTGATGAAGAAATCCCGGTCAAAAATGTAAGCAGTGTTGAACCAAGCACATAAGATATAGTTGAAGATGAAGATGAACAGGTCCAAGGATTAGAAAGGGAAAAATCTGAATCATATGAAGATACAAATACTCAGGCTGACAAAAATTAGCAAAAAGAAGCAAAATCACCTCTCAGAATTGTTAGAAATAATCATCCCGAAAATCAGATAATTGGAGATATAAATAAAGGAGTTTAGACAAGAAGGAAATTGATTAAAGACTCAAAACAATCTCATGTTGCTTTTTTATCTATGACTGAACCTAAATTTTTTGATGAAGCCAACCAGCATGATGATTGGATTAGAGCAATGAATGAAGAGCTTGATCAGATTGAGAAGAAAAATACTTGGGATCTTTTCCCTAGACCTGAAGATAAGAATGTAATAGGTTCCAAATGGGTGTTCAAAAATAAAATGAATGAAAAAGGACAAATTGTTAGAAATAAAGACAGATTGGTCTATAAAGGGTGTGCGCAAGTTGAAGGTCAGGACATTGATGAAACTTTTGCACTAGTGGCAAGATTGGAGGCCATCAAAATGTTCCTTTCATATTCATGCCATAAGAACTTTAAAGTGTATAAGATGGATGTTAAGTCATATTTTCTTAATGGAGATCTAGAGGAAGAAGTATATATGGAGCAACCTGAAGGATTCTCATTGACAGATAATCCTAATTATGTTTGCAAGCTGAAGAAGGCCTTATATGGACTGAAACAAGCACCACGAGCTTGGTATTATAGTCTGGACAAATTTTTACAAGACAAAGGGTTCAAGAAAGGTATTGTTGACAACAATCTCTACATTAAGTCTGAAGGTGATAATTTACTAGTTGTTTTGGTTTATGTAGATGATATTATTTTTGGTTGTACTAATGAATCATCTATCTAGTGTTTTGCTAACTCTATGAAAATAGAGTTTGAGATGTCCTTGATAGGAGAATTGTCATATTTTCTTGGCTTACAAGTAAAACAAAGTTCTGTAGGAATTTTTATATCTCAATAAAAATATTTGAAAGAGATGTTGAATAAATTTCAGATGGAGGATTCCTCTCCTGTTAGTACACCTATGGTGGTTGGTTGCAAACTTAGTAAATATGATATGTCACCCGATGTTTCTCAAAGGACATACCGATCAATGATAGACAATCTTCTGTACATCACAACATCCTGTCCTGATATAATGCAAGCTGTTGGAATGGTAGGTCGTTATCAGTCCGCTCCTAAACAAAGTGATTTGGTAGCTGTCACAAGGATATTCAAATACTTGAAGGGAACAATGACTTATGGTCTGTGGTATCCAAGAAATCAGAATTTTCAGTTAACTGCTTATTTAGATGCAGATTGGGCAAATTGTGTGGATGAGAGAAAGAGCACCAGTGGAGGTGCATTCTTCCTGGGTGACTTGTTGGTAGCATGGATTAGTAAGAAGCAGAGATCTATTTCCTTATCAACTATAGAGATAGAGTACATTGCAGCTGCTACTTGCTGCACTCAGATTTTATGGATGATTCAAACTCTTACATATTTGAAGGTAAATTATACTGATCCGATTACAATTCACTATGATAACACTAGTGCCATTAGTGTCTCCAAGAATTCTGTTCTTCATTCCAAGACTAAGCATATCCCAATAAAATAACATTTTCTCAGAGAACAAGTTACAAACATAATTGTTCAGCTGAATTATATTCCTTCCATAGAACAGATCGCTGATATCTTTACTAAACCGTTAGCAGCGACCCCTTTTGGATATCTTCATCAAAAGTTGGGGGTTATAACTTCTTTCATCTAATTTGTTCACCTGATCAGGGGGAGTACTTATTGAATATCTGTTGTATTTCTAAGTTGCTCATAGTTGACAGGGGGATTATGTACTGCAACAACTCAGGGGGAGCGTATTTCTTCTTTGACATTGATGTCAAAGGGGGAGAAAGTGTGGTAATTTCAAGGATGCTACAGTGGTATAGTTGGACGTTCTTCAAGGGGTTTCCATCAATGCCAAAGGGGGAGATTGTTGGCATGTTTTTAGACAGAGGTAGAGTAGGCGTGTTTTTCATTGATGAAAAAGATCACGAACAACAATGCAGGGATAATGGCATGGCAATGTCAAGTTCAACAGTGATTGTTGGATCCCATTCAGATTTCCCAATGATCGTCAGATCTGAATTCAGATAGGAGGAGCGCGTAGTAGAAGAGAACAGATCTCATGTGTCAGATCTGAGCCTGAGGTCTGACCGGCGTTGGATTCAGGAGAACCTGCATGTTCTTTAAAGTGCAAGGTGAAGCGGGCTTACAAAATCCCGAAAGCAGGAGGACCGTCCATCTTCGAAAAGGACACGTAGATACAAATCAACATTTCGCTGACTGAAAGGTCAAAGGAAGGAGTGCTCTAACCTCTCTAACTCGCGATATGCAAAATCATGAAATAATCCTAGCCATCGGATCGAGGATTGATCTGGACCATTGATCAGACATGACGGAGGCCCATGAAGTTTCGAAATCATGATAAGATCTGAACCGTTGGGTCCATAGGACATGTGGCAAAATATCGTCATTTCGCTGACTAGAAAGTCAAAGGAATGGGGTTCCCTAACCTCTCGAATTCGCGACATGCAAAATCGCGAAATGTCAAAATGCGAAATTGTGAAAGGCGCTAACAACTAAACTCCATTTCGGAGATCGCGACTTGAAGAGTCGAGATGCCTCGCAACAGGAATTCGTGACATGCGAAATCATGAAATGATGAAGTTCAAAATTGCGAAAGGCGCTAACAACTAAAATCCATTTCGGAGATCACAACTTGGAGATTCGAGATGCCTCACAATAGGAATTCGCGACATGCGAAATCATGAAATGCCGAAATGCGAAATTGCAAAAGGCGCTAACAACTAAACTCCATTTCGGAGATCGTGACTTGGAGAGTCGAGATGCCTCGCAACAGGAATTCGCGACATGAAAAATCGTGAAATGCTGAAATGCGAAATGCCAAAATGATCGAAGCTAGTCCAGCTAAGATCCTTTTTTAGAGTTTTGGGGATAGCGACATGGAGCGTTAAGATATCTCATCACAAGAATTGTCGAAATGCCGAAATGCGAAAAACACCTTTTGGTGTAGGCTGTGGTCACCATTAGTGGTCATGTGAGAGGGAGGAGCTAACACATAGCTAAGCTCATTTTCGACCATCACAACATGAAGAATCGAGACTCTTCACCACAGGAATGCCGAAATGCCAAAATGCGAAATGGTGAAATAAACGCAAGACCCTGTGGATTTAATCCGACAGTGCTGGTTATTTGAGCATCTGATCGAAGGGCTATTGTTGATATTTATGATTAACTGTTCAGTTACGATTCAATTAGTATAACCGAATCATGGTTCTTGGATGGTTGGCGATTCAATTGCCGAGGTTTTTTTTCCCAAGAAGATTCAAGGTGTAACCCAAGAGGAAGTGGATAAAAGATATACACTGTGACTGTGCGCATGTGGCGGTGCCAAGTGAAAAATGAATTGACCTGTAGAAAGGTAAAATAACAATATGTGTAGTGGAAAGAAAACACAGAGATGAGGAACAAAAGCTAAATATAACAAAATAGTGGAAGAGAGCAGAAAGTGCACATATCAAAGATGCATAAATGTGAGAAGAAGATAAATTCAAGGTGATGCAGGCATAGTAGAGCGGCATAGCTGAACAATGATAAGCCTGGTAAGCAAATGAAAAATATTGAATCGCTGTAATAAATTCACAAAAAGAAAAGTTTTATATTTCAGGGTGGTTGGGAGGTTCTAGGGAGGACTGTTGTCCTCAGAGGTTCAAGTGGGTGCTTGAACACAGGGAGTTGTAGCTTCCATCTGGTTGCAACCAGAGAAACCAGGGTGGCAAGGTGGTGCAAGGGAGAACAACTGTTCTCTGTTATACAAGTTGGAGCCTGTGTAACTGGAAGTTGGTGCTTCCATCGAGTTGGTGTTGGAACACTAAGGGAGTTGGTGCTTCCCTCTAGTGGGTGCTAGAGGAGCCAGAGAGTTGGTGCTCTCAAACAAGTTGGTGCTTGTATAAGTGGAATTAGATGCTTCCATCTAGTTGGTGCTGGAACGCTTAGGGAGTTGGTGCTTCCTTCTAGTGGGTGCTAGAGAAACCAGAGAGTTGGTGCTCTCAAACAAGTTGGAGCTTGTAAAATAGAGGTAGTAGCCTCACATTGAGTGGGTGCTCAATTATAGATGATGTACAAAACTTAAAAGACAACCTATTATTTCGAAGAAGAAGAGGTTTTCTCCCTTTATGGGTTTCCTCGTGAAAATATGTCTCTGTGTATATCTTATGTGTGACTGATGCTCATTATTTATGTTGTCCATATGTTGTATAATATTTATGATCACTTGAAGAAAGATTAATAATGTTTTAATATAATTAAAATTGTTTAAGCACAATAACAACTGATTCACCCCCCCCCTCTCAGTTGTCTTAGTAATTTCAAAAAAATTTCTTCTCGTCCTTTAACATTCATTCCATTCCCAGAATGGAAAATCAACAAGCTGACTCTTTAGCCAAAGCCACAAAGACCTTTGTACCACCTACTGTCTTGAAACTGAAGTATCATATTGAAATGAGACACAGGCCTTCGATCCCAAATAATGTTCAACACTAGCAAGTATTTGAAGATGACAAACAAATTAAACAGTTCCTTGAAATGGTTGACAAGTTCTTTGAGACTCATATAGATCAGGAAAACTAGAACAATCCTATCTAGGTCATGCATGAAAGTGAAAACCATGAAAAGTTCTAGGATAATATTGCAAATCACCGTATGCTTGTGCTTAAAAACAATAAGATCCCTAGAGGTTTGATCCCCTTAGAGAGATTTTTTGACCATGATGACATACCTTTAAAATATACCTTACAACCTCAGCCTAAAGAGGTTGAAGACTGTAATATAGGAGCTATGGAAAATCCTAAGCTGGTCAAAATATATAAATACCTTCCAACCCAAATGAAGAGTAAGTACGCTGAGTTTCTTGGACAGTATAAAGACGTATTTGTGTGGTCCTATGATGATCTAAAAACTTACGATACCTATGTAATTGAACATAAGATTCCTTTGAAGCATGGTATCAAACCTTTCAAGAAGAAGCTTAGATAGATAAATCCTATTCTCCTGCCATTAATAGAAAGGGAATTCAAAAATATTCTCGATGCAAAGATTATCATTCCACTCAGGTATTCCAAATGGGTAGCAAATTTGGTACCTGCTAGGAAGAAAAATGCAGAAATAACGCTTTGTGTAGATATAAAAAATTTAAATAAGTCATCCCTCAAAGATAACTACCCACTACCAAAAATGGATCATGTCCTAGAAAAATTTGTTGGAGCTAAAAAAATGTCCATGATTGGTGGTTTTTCAGGATACAATCAAATTGCTGTCCATAAATACAACAAAGAAAAAACTGCGTTTACCACTCCACGGGGAACTTTAATGTACGATAAAATGCCATTTGGTTTGATGAACGCATGGGGCACCTTCCAAAGAGAGATGGATATATATTTCATCGATGTGAGAGATAAATTTGTGGTTATTTACTTAGAGGATCTAACAACCTTTTCCAGATCTGATGTAGAACATTTGGTACACCTCAAACAAACTTCTGAGAAATGTAGAAAATTTGGTTTGTCTCTTAATCCTAAGAAATCACACTTCGCTATGCAAGAAGGTAATATTTTGGGTCATGTAGTGTCAAAGGAAGGAATCAAGGTTGATTCTAAGTGAGTCGAAGCTATAGACATAATCCATATTCCTAGGAACAAAAAAGAAATTCAATCTTTTTTAGGAAAGATCAACTTTTTGAGAAGATTCATTCCCAATTTTGCTGAAATAATTTATTTGATTACAGATATGTTGAATAAAGACAACGAAGTGAAATGGACTGCTGAAGATAAAGCATCATTTGAACAAGTCAAGAAAGCTATAGGTGAAGCACCAATATTAGCCAGTCTAGACTATACCAAGTAATTATTGATCTTTTCTTTCACTTATGAACATACTGTCACAACGATTCTCCTACAAAAGAACACAAAATGTTTTGAGAAATTGATATCCTTTTTCAGTAAAAGTCTCAGGGATGGAGAATTAAAATATGATATACTTGAAAACAAGCTCATGCAATGGTGAAAGTTCTCAATTCTTTCAAAAAATATGTGCTGCATTCCAAAATAATTGCTTACATGCCAACAAGTGCTGTCAAAGACATCTTGGTTCAACCAGACAGTGATGGAAAGAGAGGTCAGTGGTTAGCTAAAATTCAAGAGTTTGATCTGGAAGTGAAACTGACCAATCTAGTCAAAGGTTAGGGCCTGGCGAAATTGTTAGCATAATCAAATTTCAGAGCACTCAGGATAAACCATATGGAATCACACATATATATCCCATATACAGAGGAGCTTGATGAAATAAAACCTAAAATTTAGATTAAAGATAAGTTTTTTTCCTCTGTTTGGTATTGCGATATTGTTTCATATCTCCTTACCCTTTAGTTCCTAAATGACATGACTCCATCCAAGGTGAGAACTTTAAATCTACACGCGATTAAATATTGTATTATTGATGGCCAACTGTACTGGAAGTATCCTCTAGGTTTCTTGTTAAGTTTCTTAATAGAATATGAAATAGAAGGCATCATAAATTAATTTTATGAAGGAGTGTGTGGAGGACACCACGCCTGGAGGGAAACAACCTAAAATATTTTAAAAGCTGGGTATTATTGGCCAAAATTATTTATTGATGTGAATGTCAAGGTTAGAGCCTACAACTCTTTCCAACTATTCTCTGGTAAGAAAACGCTCCATGCACTACCTTAGTCTCAGACAAAACAAAATATCCCTTTGTAACACCCTGTTTCCCCCAGATTGTAAATATAACTGGACTGGCCAAGGACTATGGCAAACTCATAAGAATGAATATGTGATGTAAATGGACCTGCAGGAAGAGGTCAATGAATGTGAATAATATTTTGAATTATTGCAGGACTACTGAGAGGGGATGTGAAGAAAAGAGACCACGATGGCGGTGGAAGGCTCCTGAAAAGGTGGCGTTAACTTCCACCCTAAATGAATACCGTATTTGGACTCCACTGGCTCGAAGAACCAAAAGCAGCTCGCTGGCCCTGAAATTTAATGCCTTGCAGGCTGGTAGGTTGATGGCTTGATGAGGGATGGGGAGGTGAACCGCTGGTCTGTAGAGCCATCATGACTGACCAACACGAGGGTAATCATTCCACACGCAACCTCGCGAGAGGATAAGGCATATGGCAGAAGCGATTGAGGGGGCAGACGCGAGGGGAACTCTGGCAATTTTTATGAAGAGTGAGTGATAGCAGGGAAGAGGATTTCAACCTTCACTCCTGGTCACTGGCAGACGGAGAGACACAGTCTCAGAACATCCTGGTATCAGCTTAGGGGCAGCTAGTGGTAAATCCATTGGGAGTCACTGAGCCTACGGTTGGGTGGAAACGAGCACCCCTCTCAACAGTTGCACCCATTTCTGAAATCATTTCTGATAAGTGTTTTTGTTTACATATTTCTTTTGAAATTCATAGAGTGATACATATATGTAAATGCTCATAGACCTGTGAAAGTGTAAATGATTCCTGTGTAAGAATGTCTATGCAATGTCTTTGATAATGATTAGTATGCATGACTTATAATAGAGGAAATCCCATAATAGATCTCTTGTAGAGATTCCCTTCTTGGAATATCTACAAGAGGTAAGGCCACAGTCACAGAGGCAGTGGACCATAGGCTTGGCCTGGGGAGCTAATGCGTAAGGAGCACGTCGAAATTCGGGGGATCGCGAGTCTTGGGGGTGAATGAATTTTGACTTTAGAAACCCCATAGCCCCGATGGGAGTTATGACTATGGTCATATAGAGGAGGCCATGCAACCAAGAGCTTAGCCTAAGAGGCTAACTGGCATTTAAGTGAGTCGGGATGGTCGAAAACAGAAATCCCGACAGGAAGGTACATAAGACCACGGTTATGTATAGAGAATTGGGTAGGTAAATAGAAGACCTGTGACTCGGGGATTGGCATTTTGTTGCTACACGCTCCGAGGATTATCGTTATTGAGAGATCAACCAAAATTTTTTGATTTATGGTAGTGGGTATGTTACAAAGTGGTATCAGAGCATGGTTACAACACTCGGCCTGATTGGGCTCATGCACCAGTCGCGCATAAACTTCGTTCGAAACACTCCTATGAGGAGTAACCTCTGACTTAACTACCTTACCCAGGATTAAGAAATGGGAAAATGAAAACCCGACTGTGTGTGCATGTGAAAGAGTTATGAATTTATGCGCCATTTATAAAAATGAATTTAACTCTTGACTAATAGTCAGCGTTTGTCTTTTCACTTAAGCGGACGATCAACTGTGAGAATCCACAAATGTAGAGAATGGTGACTCACCAAGAGGTGGGAGAAGGCTCCCACAATAGAGATGAAGAGTCAGACGAAAGAAGAGCAATAGGAACCCCTCCAAGCCTAGCTGAGACTGTGAGGAGTCTCATGGTCGAATTGTAAAGCTGCAAGGCCGATAATGAAAGGATGATGAAAGAACAAGAAAAGAAAACTGAGATTAATGCAATTCTACTGCAGAGCTTATCCGACCTATAGCGACAAATGCAGCATGAACCTGAGATGTAGAATCATGGTCATGTCAGTGGCCACACTGAACGAAGCACATCCAGAAAGGTCCACCCCAGAGGTAAAGGACCAGTACCAGACGATTCCACTTAGAAGGAAGCTGGTGATTCAAAAGGCTCTTCCAGCAGCAGGACTAGTTCCTATTCTCCAAAGAAACAGAAGAAACAAAAGACTTCCAAGAGTCATAAATTTGAAAAATTCAAAAAGGCCAAACCTCCCTCCTTCGATGGTGAGATAAAGAAGGGAGAGGAAGCTAAGGCTTGGCTACTCGGATTGAAGAAGTATTTCAGAGTCCATGATTTCTCAGAGAAATTGAAGGCCCGAGTGGCCACTTTCAATCTAAATGGAAAGGCTTCCATTTGGTGGGAAGACCTTAAGAATATGAAAGGGGTCCGCGAGGAGGACCTATCTTGGAAACAGTTTGAGAAGTACTTCCGGAAGAAGTATTTCTTGGAAAGGTATTTNTATGAAAGGGGTCCGCGAGGGGGACCTATCTTGGAAACAGTTTGAGAAGTACTTCCGGAAGAAGTATTTCTTGGAAAGGTATTTCGACGAGAAGGCTAAAGAGTTTTATGAACTCAAACCGGGACAATTTACTATGGAGGAGTATGTCAATAAATTCCTTGACTTACTGAGGTATGTACCCTACGTCAAAGCAGAGAAGGCGAAGGCACAACGCTTCATCAGTGGGCTACCCAAGGAATACTGGAACCAAATTGAATTTGACGAGCCAAAGACCCTAGAAGACACTATAAGAAAGGAAACATATTGTCATGAACAATATGGACATCGGGCAGAGTCTCGTGGAGACTGGAAACAGAAGAGTGGCTCAAAATTTTAGAAGAAAGGGAGCAAATCCTCGGGATTGAAAAACTACAAGAAGAACCACAGAATGAACTTTCCAACCTGGAGTGTACTCCAGCAAAACTTTCCCTCAGCGGACGGAAATAAAACTTCTGGACCTATACCAGTAAAGACTGATAACCCAAAGAGGAAACCTTTGGAATGTTGGGATTTTGGAGGAGAGCATCTCCGGAGAGACTGTCCACTCCGACAATAGAACAGTCGGAAAATTTATAACATGCAGGAAGCTACCACGGTCAATGATGTGGCAAGAGTGTGTCGCAGATCTATGCAGCCCTGGATAATAACCAAGCTGACCACCAAGCTTCAGTGGTGGAAATAGAAGGTATGATCTTCAACCATCCGGTATCTGTTTTGATTGACCCTGGTTCCAATTTGATTTATATATCCCCTAAAATTGTTGATAAGTGTAAGCTACAACCACAAAAGCAAATTAAACCATGGTTGGTACAGTTAGCCACTGGCACCAAAAGAAAGGTGGTAGAGGCCGTACCAGCTTGCCAAATAATATTGGGTGAATTCCCCACCCAAGAAACCCTTAATGTATTACCCCTGGGATCATATGATCTGTTGATTGGTATGGACTGGCTGGCCGCCCATAAATCCAAACTGGACTGTTACTATAAAACCTTAGAAGGTGTGAGCGAAGAAGGAAAAAGGATAACCCTTCAAGGGATCTGAAAACCGGTCTCGGTGAGACAGATATCAGCATTACAAATGAGGAAGTATTGCCGAAAGGGATGTCCCCTATATGTAGTACAGGTGTTGAAAACAACCGAAGGTGCAGACCCAAGCCTTGATGATTCCCCTATCCTGAGAGAATACCGAGATGTGTTTCTAGAGGAGATACCGGGTCTACCTCCGAGAAGAGACATTGACTTCTCAATAGAACTTGCACAAGGGGCGGTGCCGGTGTCTAGAACACCCTACCGGATGAGAATGCCTGAGTTAGTTGAACTCAAATTGCAATTGAAAGAAATGATGGATAAGGGTTATATTTGACCCAGCGTGTCCCCCTGGGGAGCACCGGTCCTATTTGCGAAAAAGAAGGATGGCACCCTTAGACTGTGTATAGATTACCGACAACTTAATAAAGTAACTATAAAGAGCAAATACCCCTTGCCCAGGATCGATGATCTATTCGATCAGTTTGGAGGTGCGTCTGTTTTCTCGAAGATTAACTTGAGGTCGGGATACCATCAAGTCCAAATTAAGGGCGAAGACATCCATAAAATTGCTTTCAGGACACGATATGGTCACTATGAGTTTGTGGTAGTGCCATTTGGGTTAACCAACGCCCCTGCCACTTTCATGTGCCTAATGAACAATGTACTCAGTAAATTTTTAGATAAATTTGTACTAGTTTTCATTGATGACATATTAATCTACTCTAAGAATAGAGAAGAACATAAAGAACACCTTAGACTTGTGCTGCAAGTGCTAAGAGAGCATCAAATCTATGCTAAATTCAACAAGTGTGACTTCTTTCAGAAGAAAATACATTACTTGGGACATGTTCTGTCCAAGGAAGGGGTAGCAGTAGACCCTGACAAGATCAGGTCTATCATGGAATGGCCTACCCCAAAGGATGTCTCAGACATCATATCCTTTATGGGATTGGCGGGATATTATAGAAGATTTATAAAAGATTTCTCCAAGATTGGTTGTCCAATCACTGCCCTCCAGAAGAAGGGAACAAAATTTCTATGGACACAACAATGCGAAAAAAGATTTCAAACTTTGAAACATCTATTAACCCATGCACCTGTGTTGAAAATCGCTGACCCAGAAGCTGACTTCCTTGTGTGCACAGATGCCTGTAAATAAGGGATCAGAAGATTCCTTATGCAGGAAGGAAAGGTGATCTACTATGAATCCCGAAAATTGAATGAGCATGAAGTCAACTATGTGACTCATGATCTAGAACTGACTGCCATAGTGCATGCCTTGAAAATGTGGAGGCATTACCTCTTGGGAAGAAAATTTGTGTTTATGACAGATCACTGTGGATTATGGTATTTGTTTGATCAACCCAAGATCAATACTAGACAAGCTAGATGGATGGCCCTCCTTAGTGCATTTGACTTTGAAATCAAACACATTAAAGGGAAGGAGAATAGGGTGGCCGATGCCCTTAGCAGAAGCATGAGAACAATTCACCTGGCAGTAGTGAGTACCTGTGAGACAGATGTTAAGAACATAGTCAAGGAGGCACAAGAAACAGATCCCTTCGTCCGAAATGTGACCCTGTACCTACAGCAAGAACCCACTGGAGCAAAATACGAAGGCTATCAGAGGACCGAAGGAGGTCCGCTCACCTACAGAGATAGAATGTACATTCCCCATTGTGACGACTTGAATAGGTTCATCATGGATGAACTACATAAAAGACCCTACACTGGTCACCCAGGATACTAGAAAATGATTACTGCCACCCGAAAACAATTTTATTGGCCGGGATTGAAGAAGGACGTAGCCAAATATTTGGCCCAATGCATAGAATGCCAATAGGTTAAAGCAGAACATCGACACCCAGCAGGACTATTACACCCTTTACCCATCCCAGAATGGAAATGGGAAACCATCTCCATGGATTTCATCACTGGATTACCAACTTCAACCAAACAAAATGATGCCATTATGGTAGTGGTGGATAAACTGAGCAAGTCTGCTCATTTCATCCCCATCAAATCGACCTGCAAGGTGATAGATATCGCACAGGTATTCATGAAAGAGGTGTTCCGACTACACGACATGCCGAGAGATATAGTATCTGACCGAGACACAAAATTCACTTCCAAATTCTGGAAATCACTGATGGCGGGTTTGGAGACCAAGTTGTTGTTTAGCACCACCTATCACCCTCAAACCGATGGACAGACAGAAAGAGTAAATCAGATATTAGAAGATATGTTAAGGATGCATGTGATGCATCAACCTAGGAAATGGGAAGACTACCTGCCATTGGTAGAATTTGCCTACAACAACGGCTACCAAGCATCCTTAAAGATGAGTCCTTTCGAGGTCCTCTATGGTAGACAGTGTAATACTCCAGTCAGCTGGAGTAATCCTGTAAATAGGATTTCTATTGGACCCGATATGTTGAAAGAAATGGAACATCAAGTGACTCAGATAAAACAAAATCTGAAGGCCGCTCAGAGTGGACAGAAAAGCTACGCTGATCAAAAGAGAACTCCAAGAGATTTCAATATAGGAGACCATGTATATCTCAGAATTAAGCCCAGAAGGAGCTCCCTGAAAATGGGAGCTTGTGCCAAATTGGCACCCCGGT
>JASDQU010372647.1:80602-112833 GCA_032191745.1 Picea mariana
GGGAAGGAATATCGAATCTACGGATGGGAGTACGTCGGGAATCCACAGTTTTCCCATGACCGTTAGATTAGCAGGAGAAGGTAGGGTGTTAAAGGCCTTACCACCTGATTTTTCCTGTGTCTCCACAGGTAATGAAGAGTCTAGGGCCGTTAGATCTGAACAGAGATCCCGACAGTCGTCGGATCTGTGGAAGTTGCGTGGAGGGTAAGTCCCCGTGGATAGGAGGAGAAATCAATGGTCAGGATTCACAGAGGAAGATTGCGAAATCCCGTCATCCGTTAGATCTCGGGAAAGTTTCGCAGGGTTTAAGTCCTAGTATGAAGACGAGGAGTCTCGGAAGAGTCATCGGGATATCAGAGTCATCGAGGTTTGAAGGTCAAAAGGATCGAGACCTTGTAGGTCACGAAATCCCAAGAAAGGATCCTAGCCATTGATCTCGGCAGGACACGCGTCAGACATCAGGACAAGAGTCAGGATTTAAACCATCGGGGTTCCCGGAGGCAAGAACCTCTTGCATGTTGGAATTGTGATTCGCGATATCCCGATGGGAGATTTGAACCGTCCATCGGCGAGGAAACGTGGTAAGAGATCCCGAAGAGTTGGAGTTTGGATATCGGAGTTTCCAGAAGCAAGAAACTCTTGCAACTTGAAGTTGCGACCCACGATATCCCGACAGAAGTTTAAACCGTCCATCTGCAGGGACACGTGTCAGAGGATCCCTAGGAGTCGGGGTTTGACATTTCAAGGTTTCCAAAGACAAAGGAACTATTGCATCAGAAATCACGATTTCATGATATCCGATATAGCGACGGGAAAGTGGTGACGTGGAGGAATAAGTTCTCATGTGCCTCGGGGATCGGTATATCAGGGTTCTCGGTGATGAGAGAATTAGTGCCAGAGAAGTCGTGAAACTCCAAAACGCGACGACCCCACTGTAATAGTGTTGTAATGGAGGACAGGTGTCACCCATATTGGGGATCGGGACTTGAAGAGTTTCGTGAACTAGTGCAACGGGATTTGCGATATCCCGATACACGATTTCCCGATCACCACAGGAGTGTGGGCCATAGGTGCTAGAGTGAAGGACAGGTGGCGTCGTGGATTTGTGAATCCTGAAATTCTTGGTATCCATATTTATGAACTCACAACTCCAATACACCGAGGGAGGACAGGTGTCAAAGGGTCAACCCTCGCGCTGGAGTCACGCCAAGTGGCATTGGGATCGGAGGATTGGAGATCCTGAGAACGTAAGTTTTAAACACTTCAAATTTGTGAAGTCTGAAACTCTGATAGGAGTAGCCTCGAAAGGAGGTAATGCCACGGTCACAGAGGCAGTGGACCACAGGCTTGGCCTGGGGAGCTAATGCGTAAGGAGCACGTCGAAATTCAGGGGATTGCGAGTCTTGGGGGTGAATGAATTTTGACATTAGAAACCCCGTACCCCCGATGGGAGTTATGAATATGGTCATATAGAGGAGGCCATGCAACCAAGATCTTAGCCTAAGAGGCTAACTGGCATTTAAGCGAGTCGGGATGGTCGAAAACAGAAATCCCGACAGGAAGGTACATAAGACCACGATTATGTACAGAGAGTCGGGTAGGTAAATAAAAGACCTGTGACTTGGGGATTGGCATTTTGCTGCTACACACTCCGGGGATTCTCATTATTGAGAGATCAACCAAAAATTTTTGATTTATGGTAGTGGGTATGTTACACCCTTTCAAAAATGGGGTCTAGATTTCATCGGAGAATCCACCCATAGTCAAGCACCCAACATAAGTGGATTTTAACCGCTACTGATTACTTCATGAAGTGGGTCAAATCCATTCCAAATTGGAATGCTACAAATTCAGTGGTAATAAACTTCTTGAAAGAGAACAACCCGTTGAGATTTGATTGTCCGCGAAAAATAGTCACTGACAATGCCCAAGCTTTCAAATATATGGAAATGATCAGTTTCTGTCAAAAATACAACATTTTGTTAGGGAATTCTATAGCCTATTATCCTGAGGGGAATGGGTTGGCTGAATCGTCCAACAAAATCCTAATGACTATAATAAAAAATGGGTTAATAGAAAATAAGAAGGCTTTACACGTTCACTTGAAATACACATTATGAGCGAATCAGATCGACACCAAGAAATCAATAGGCATGTCCCCTTTTCAAATGGTTTATGGTACTAAGGTCATCCTTCCTATCAATATTTCCCTTCCTGTGGTAAATATTTGGAAAGACGCAAATGAAGAGCCAAATGATGTTACAAGAAGGATAAATCAAATAATCAAAGCGCAACAAAATAGGGTCGAAGTAAATGACAAACTTCAGAAGTACCAAGATAATATGAATTCCCTTTACGAGAAAAAGGATAAAGACAGGGAGTTTCTTCCTGGAGACCTAGTTTTAAAGTGGGACGCTAGGAAAGAAGATGCGGGAAAACATGGAAATTTTGACCATCTCTGGTTCGGATCATTCAGGATTGCAACTTATGAGGGAAAAAATTCCTTCTTAGGAAAATCTTGACGGAAAAACTCTTGACACCACTATCAATGGGCATTACCTAAAACATTTTTTGCAATAATCATATTTCACATTCCCATTGTATATACTGGTTTGGTTTCCTGTTTTGATTTGCAATTTTATTTTCTTTTGTACATTATCCAAATTTTACTTTTCGTTGTAAATAAACCAATTCTTATTTGATATCATAAAATAAAAATATAAAATATCTATACTGCATATCATTTCTATTCTACGATATTTTCTGACATTTCCCATTTTGTTCCCATGCAGAACACTTACTATCAGATGATAGATGAGGAGGTATCGAAATCGAACACTTATTTTTCAAATCATTTTCTTTCTCTCAAAACAGATGATGAATTAATGATTTATTTGATATCCGAGGTATGAACTCCTATACTTATAGTTCAAGCTGAAGTTCTAAGGAAATCTTATCAGATAAAAACAAGGTTTTACCCATGTAAATATTGTCACCTGATCAAGGATCAGAAAAGTATAAATCTACAGATTGATTCTGAAGCCTTATCTGAATCAAATAAAAATGAAACAAAAATAAAATAAAAATAAAAATAAAATAAGAATAAAAAAGAGGTTCAGAAGGACGTTCGAGAGTCAACAAACAGATTTGTGTGGGAATGAGACCCTTTTGCAACAGACACTTTGATTCTTCGTTCTATTTTACTTTGTGATGCAGGATCATTGTAAACATTCAAGCGAGTGTGGAGGTGAAAGACAGCTAGAAAGCACAACACGCATTTTTCATGTTTTGAAATGTTTTGAAAGTTTAAGGGAGTGGATATTGATGTAATAGCTAGAAGCGTACTTATATACATATCTGACTGTTGTAAATAGATCATGAGCGATTTTCTCTCATCTATCAATATAAAAGGAATTTAAGCCCAGTTAATGAAAGTAGGTAGGTTTGAATTAATAAGATTAGACAGTTTAGAGAGTAGGAGGAAAAATGGGTATAGACACCCTCACCATTGTATCATTGTAGTTAATTGTATCATTAGGACATAAGAGAAGAGAAGAGAGTCGTAGCAGAGAGCTGTAGAGAAGAATCCATGTACAGGAGCTTTGAATTAATATATGAATCTTTGAATCAGATGTCATGGTGTTATGATGTTTTTTGTTTATACATGGTGAATGGTATGCTTACAATTGTTTATTCTCTCTAGTTATGCATTTTCTTTAATACTGTGTGTATGTATGATTTCATGTTGAATGTTTGAAGTCTGGGAGAGAGAGAGAGAATGAGTTTCAATTGTTTCTCTTCTTGAGTGAGAGAATTTCCTGCAAGGAGTGCAGTGAAGCGTCCGCAAAGAGTGCGTTGATGAGGTACTGAGTCTTATCTCAAAACGATCAGGAGGGATACCGTTGTTCTCATTCCAGCAGAAGTGCAGGAGAGGCACAGAGGTCGTGCAAAGAGTGCGTAGGATGTTGGAAGTCTAAGGACTTATCAACGAAGGGAAGGATTGAAGGATTTCTATTGCAGGGAGTGCACAAAGTCAAAGAGATCAAGCACCCAGAAGTATTTGATAGACTACCACAAGGGGTGCATGAAAAATTTCTTTTGAGGCTTGAAGACGCCAGTGAAATCTTAGGAGTCTTAACACCTTTGAAAGTACCCAAAGGGAGGCGGATATTGGAAACGTCTCACAGGAGTTAAGTTCCAGTGAAAGAACTTTGGTTCATTTCGCAGAAGCTGTCAAGGGGAAATGAGAATTCAGAATTCTCTGAGGAGAGMTCGTGATGTTGCGAGGACCATGGGATTCCGTGAAGCTGCAAAGAGGATAAGCGTTGGATGAATCCACCCTTTGGGAGGTAAGACTCAATGTGGACCGTTGATCATGATAGTGGAGCTGTCAGGATCATTTCGGCAATTTCAGTGTGTCAGGGTTTGGGAACCCAAGAAGGCAGTGTTGGGGATTTAGAGTCTCAAACTTTTGGTACCCAGAAGCCCGAAATAGCGTGGACTATCAGATCTCAAGGAAGAAGGTGCCATTTTGGAATTCAAGATTTCAAAGTGTTAGTGGAATGGTAGTCAGAGGCTTGTTCAAGTATTGAAAGCCAGGAAGAGTGATAGGTGGCAGGAGTCCACGTCAGAGATAGAAAGCATTTGGGTGGACAGGTGGCGTGTCTTCGTCAAATAAGTGGAATCAAACCTTGTTGACTATTTCGGGGTTCGGAGGTCGAAGGACTGGGAGCCTTGCATCTGGATTCATGAAGTTGCGAAGTCTGAAAGTTTGAATCGATGGAAAGTTTTGTGAGAGGCCATCCTTTGCTAAACACATTGGAATTCAACATTTCAGGTTTCAGAGGTTGTAGAGACAGGAACTCTCGACAATAGGGATCGCAATTTCGTGAAACCCAAAAGCTCGAATTAGGAGGGGCGTGACTTTATTGTGATCAAGGAGACTTGGGTGACGCCTTGTGTTTGATCACGTGGCTACACTCACAGGGACCTGTGGATACACTGTCATGTGTGTGTGAGGGATTCCCTGTGGGGGAACCAAAGAGTCAATCAAACTCAAGGAAAAATTTAGAATGATCCTGAGAGGAACTTGGCTTGAGGGATGGAGGTTTGTGTCAAGTTTGATATCAGAGCTTGACTCTATTTGTATATTGCAGAAAGAGGGAGTGAGAGGATAAAGAGTACTCTGATACATATCAGAGACGTTGGAAAAGTTCTTTTCTTTCTGTAGCAGAGAAAAGAGGAACATTTCTCAGCCATGTCATCGAGAAGAAGAGACAGACCAATGCCTCATCCAGTAGTGGAAAGGGAAATGCGTGAACTACTCATCAGGCTTGATGCCATGGAAATAGCACAGAGGCGCATAGTTGACACTGGGGATTTCAGTGAAGCTGAAAGTGAAAATGAAGCTGGACATGAAGGAGAAGAAGGCGCAGTCGAAGATGCTGCAGATGAATGCCTACTCAGGGCTGTTGCTAGGATAGGTGCCAAGGAAAAAATGGACATTCCAGTATATGAAGGAAACCTCGATGTTGAAGAGCTTCTAGATTGGATTAGAGCTCTCAATAAATACTTTGACTATGAGGATGTCAAGGAAGACAAGAAGGTCAAATATGATGTCACTAGACTTAAAGGGCATGCAACACTATGGTGGGATGAACTGCAGGCTGACAGACGCTGCAAAGGCAAGCAAAAAATCAAGAGTTGGCATAGAATGGTTGTGAAGATGAAAGCCAAATTCATACCCAAGGATTATCAAATTAATCTATTTCAGAGGATGCAGAATTTGAGACAGAAGCTGATGTCAGTGAAGGAATACACTGAAGAGTTATACAAGATAAATGTTAGAGAAGGTCATTGGGAAAGCGATGATGAAAAGGTTTCCAGGTACATGAATGGTTTGAGATATGACATTCAAGATGAGATGAGCATGATGATCATTCGAAATGTGGAAGATGCTTATCAGATGGCTCTGAAGGCTGAAGAGAAGTTGAGCCGAAAGCAAGGTCAAAGAGGCCGAGGAAGAAGTCAAACCAGAGGCAAAACAATTGCCCAAGACAAAACTCAGAAATCTAAAGAAGAGGCGAAGAAACCTCAAACTCAAATTGAGAGAGGAGGAAGCTCATAGAAAGGGTAGTATGTTGATAGAAATACTTTTCCTCGAGCTAGAGGAAGAGGAACAGGCCGAGGAGGTGAAGTGAAATGTTTTGTCTATGGGAAAAATGGACATAAATCTTATGAGTGTCCAGATAGAAAGAAAGAAGGTGGTGAAAATCACATTTCTAAAGATCAAGGATGGAATGTTGAGGCAGAATATGATGAGGGCAGAAGATCCTTGATGATGAGGAAAGTTCTCTTAACACCAGAGAAGGAGGCAGAGAACCCAACCCAAAGGAACAGTCTGTTTTGGACTACTTGTAAAACACAAGAGAGAGTATGCAAAGTTATCATGGACAATAGTAGCACAGATAATCACGTTTTTACAGAGATGGTAGAAATGTTGGAGCTGGAGACTATCGTACATCCAAGCCCATACAGAGTTTCGTGGCTACAAAAATGACATCAGGTAAATGTCACTAAACAGTGTTTAGTTGAGTTTAAAATAGGAGGATATAAGGATGAAATATTATGTGATGTCATTCCCATGGATGTTTGTCATCTATTTTTGGGTAGACCATGGAAATATGACAGGAATGTAGTTCATGATGGGAGAAAGAACACATATACCCTGAAGAAAAATGGGATAACTCACATGTTGTTGCCAATTAGGGACAAAGAAGTGAAACCAGAGGTGAGAAACACTGTACTTCTCATGAGTGGGAAGGAACTTCTTAATGAGGTTAAGAAGAAGGAAGACACACAATTTATTGTGTTCAGGAAGCCTAGAGTTGTTTTAACCAGTACAAGAGTGGATGATTTACCAGAGGAAATCCAGAAGTTGTTGGAAGAGTTCGCTGATATAGTAGTGGGCGAACTACCTTGTTCATTACCATCGATCAGGGGTATAACCCATCACATAGATCTTATACCTGGAGTCAATTTACCAAACAAAGCAACGTACAGGTTGACGCCATAGGAAAATGAAGAAGTCAAGAGACAGGTCTAGGATTTAATGGACAAAGGATTGTTTAGAGAGAGCTTGAGTCCATGTGCTATTCCAGTAGCGCTCAGCCCAAAGAAAGATGAAGGCCGGAGGATGTGTACAGAATCAAGAGTGATCAATAATATCACCATCAGATACATATTTCCATTGCCAAGGATGGATGATTTGATGGATTGCTTGAGTGGAGCAAGATTTTTTTCAAAAATTGATTTGAAAAGCGGATACCATCAGATTCACATGAGAAAAGGTGATGAATGAAAGACAACATTCAAGATGAATGAGGGACTATATGAATGGCTTGTCATGCCATTTGGCTTAACCAATGCACCTAGTACTTTCATGAGGATGATGAACGAAGTCCTGAAGGATTTCATAGGGAAATTCGTCATTGTATATCATGACGATATATTGATTTTTAGCAAGACTGAAGCAAAACACTTAAAGCATTTAGCTGCAGTGATGAGGAGGTTACAACAAGAGAAATTGTTGATTAATATGAAGAAATCATCGTTCATGAGGACATAACTCATTTATTTGGGTTTTGTTATCTCTGCAAATGAGTTGAAGATGGACTTGGAAAAGGTGAATGCAATTAAGAATTGGCCATCACCAAAAAATGTGTTTGAAGTTCAAAGATTCCATGGTTTGACAAGTTTCTACAAGAAATTCATCCAAAATTTCAGTGGGATTAGCGGACCGATGATGGATACAGTGAAGAAAAGACACAAATATTTTCACTGGATAGAGGAAGCAGAGAAGAGTTTCAACCTGCTGAAGAAGAAGATCACTGAGTAGCCAATTTTGGTTTTGCCAGATTTCAGCAAGACGTTTCAGGTCAAGTGTGACACAAGTGGATTTGCAATAGGAGCGGTCTTGAGCCAAGATGACATATTGATCACATACTTCAGTGAGAAACTGAATGAAGCAAAGGTTAAGTACTCCACATATGAGAAGGAATTCTACGCGGTCATACAAGCGCTGAGGAAATGGAGAAATTATTTGGTTCCTAAAGAGTTTGTTTTGTACAGTGATAATCATGCTTTACAATTCATGACTCATCAGGAGAAGTTGAACCAAAAACATGCTAAATGGGTTGAATTCATGCAGAATTTTACTTTTGTAACTACGCATATTTTTGGAATTGCTAACAAAGTTGCTGATGCTTTGAGCAGGAAATGTTTACTTATGTAGGAATTCAGAGTCAAAACTTTGGGTTTTGATAACCTCAAAGAGATGTACAGAGATGACCCAGATTTTAAGGAAGCGTATGAGGCATATGAGAATTCAATTCTCAGGGACAGAAGCCAATGGACCAAATATATGATCCAGGATGGATTATTATTCAAGGGAAATCAACTATGTATTCCAATATGCTCCATGAGGGAGAATCTGCTGAAAGAAAAACACAGTGGAGGATTGGCCGGACATTTCGGTCATGATAAGACGTTCTCAAAGTTGAGTGGCTTATATTTTTGGCTAGGAATGAGGACATATGTTAACAAATTTGTGGACAAATGCAGAATTTGTCAGCACACAAAAGGGAAAAGGAAGAACACAGGGTTATACCAGCCATTACCCATACCAGAAAGGCCGTGGGATGCAGTGAGCATGGATTTTATATTGGGACTGCCAAGAACACAAAGAGGATGTGATTTGATCTTTGTGGTATTCAAAATATTTTCCAAGATGGCACATTTCATACCATGCCAGAAAACCAGTGACGCAACTCATATTGCAAATCTGTTTTTCAAAGAAGTCGTCAGACTTCACGGCTTGCTGAGGAGTATCATTTCTGATCAGGATACTAAGTTTGTGGGACATTTCTGGAGGACTTTATGGAAGAAGCTGGGGACAAGTTTTTCATTTAGCTCAATGTATCATCTTCAGATGGATGAACAGACAAAAGTTGTGAACAAGAGCTTGGGGGATTTGTTGAGGAGCCTAGTGACTGAACACGACAACCAGTGGGATCATATTCTTCCATAGGTGGAATTTTCTTACAATGATTCACTCAACAGAAGCATAGGGAAGAGTCCATTTCAAATTCTATATGGAATGCAGCCAAGGGGAGTTTCTGAATTGAGAGATTTAGAACAAAATGGATTCAGGAGTGCTAGCACATAAAATTTTGTAGAAGCAATGAAGGAGCTTCACAGTCGAGTCAAGGAGCGATTGCAAAATTCAAGCCAAGAATATAAGCACCGAGCATATCAACAAAGGAAAGAACTTTAATTTGAAGTTGGTGATTTTATTCTTGCACATATGAGGAAGGAAAGGTTCCCAAGGGGAACATATAACAAGCCGAAGATGAAAAAGATTGGACCATGCAAGGTCTTGAAGAAATTTGGGGCAAATGCATATGAGATTGAATTACCTGATGGGGTCGAAATTTCAGTGATATTCAATGTTGCGGATTTGTACCCTTATAGAGAAGTAATAGTGGAGGATGAACAGATGGAGGTTCAATGGAATAAACAAATGCCTGTAGCTGAAAAGCCACAGATGGAAAGTATAATTGACAAGAGAGTCAGCAAGAAGACCAAGAGGAAAGAGTATTTTGAATACTTGATCAAGTGGAAGGGACATCCAGTTGAAGATGCCAGTTGGGAAGATGAAGCAGAGATTCAGAAGCATGGACAGACCATGCAAGAGCTCATGAACATGAGTTCATGAAAATTTTCAAGCGAGGGAGTATGATGCAGGAGCATCGTAAACAGTCAAGCGAGCGTGGAGGCGAAAGACAGTTGGAAAGCGCAACACACATTTTTCACATTTTGAAATGTTTTGAAAGTTTAAGGGAGTGAATATTAATGTAATATCTAGAAGTGTACTTATATACATATTTGACTGTTGTAAACAGATCATGAGCGATTTTCTCTCATCTGTCAATATAAAAGGCATTTAAGCCCAGTTAATGAAAGTAGGTAGGTTTGAATTAATAAGATTAGATAGTTTAGAGAGTAGGAGGGAAAATGGGTATAGACACCCTCACCATTGTATCATTGTAGTTAATTGTATCATTAGGACAAAAGAGAAGAGAAGAGAGTTGTAGAGAAGAATCTATGTATAGGAGCTTTGAATTAATATATGAAGCTTTGAATCAAATTTCATGGTGTTAGGATGTTTTCTATTTATACATGGTAAATGGTATGATTACAATTGTTTATTCTCTCTGGTTATGAATTTGATTTAATACTGTGTGTATGTATGATTTCATGTTGAATGTTTGAAGTCTGGGAGAGAGAGAGAGAATGAGTTTCAATTGTTTCTCTTCCTAAGTGAGAGAAGTTTCTACAAGGAGTGCAGTGAAGCGTCCGCAAGGTGTGCGTTGACGAGGTACTGAGTCTTATCTCAGAAAGCTCAAGAGGTATACCATTGTTCTCATTCCAGCAAAAGTGAAGGAGAGGCACAGAGGCCCTGCAAAGAGTGTGTAGGCTATTGGAAGCCTAAGGACTTATCAACCAAGGGAAGTATTGAAGGCTTTCTGTTGCAGGGAGTGCACAGAGTTGAAGAGATCAAGCACCCAAAAGTATTTGATAGACTGTCGCAAGGGGTGCGTGTAGAAGTTCTTTCGAGTCTTGAAGACACCAGCGAAAGCTCAGGAGGGTTAACACCTTTGAAAGTACCCAAAGGGAGGCGGAGATTGGAAACGTCTCGTAGGAGTTAAGTTCTACTGAAGAACTTTGGTTCATTTCGCAAAAGCTATCAAGGGGAAATGAGCGGTCATAATTATTTGAGGAGAGCTTGCGAAGTCGTGAGGACCGTGGGATTCCATGAAGCTGAAAAGAGGATAAGCATTGGATGAATCCACCCTTTGAGAGGTAAGACTTAATGTGGACCTTTGATCATGATAGTGGAGCTGTCAGGATCATTTCGGAAATTTCGGTGTGTCGGGGTTTGGGAACCTGAGAAGGTAGTGTTTTGGGGATTCAGAGTCTCGAACTTCCGGTACCTAGAATCCCGAAATAGCGTGGACTATTGAATCTCAATGAAGAAGGCACCATTTTGAAATTCAGGATTTCGAAGTTTTAGTGGAATGGTATTCAAAGGCTTTTTCAAGTCCTGAAATCTGGGAAGAGTGACAGGTGGCAGGAGTCCACGTCAAATATAGAAAGCATTTGGGTGGACAGGTGGCGTGTCTTCGTCAAATAGGCAGAGTCAAACCTTGTTGACTATTTTAGGGTTTGGAGGTTGAAAGACTGGGAGCCTTGCATTCGGATTCATGAAGTCGCGAAGTTTGAAAGTCCAAATCGGTGGAAAGTTCTGTGAGAGGCCAGCCTTTGCTGAACACATTGGAATTTGGCATTTCAGGTTTCAGAGGTTGTAGAGATAGGAACTCTTGACAACAGGGATCGCGATATCACAAAACCCGAAAGCCCAAATTAGGAGGGGCATGAATTTATTGTGATCAAGAATACTTGGGTGACACCTTGTGTTTGATCACGTGGGCACACTCACAAGGACCTGTGGATACACCGTCGTGTGTGTGTGAGGGATTCCCTGTGGGGAAACTGAAGAGTCAATCAGACTCAAGGGAAGATTTACAATGATCCTGAGTGGATCTTGGCCTGAGGGCTGGAGGTCTACGTCACTTTTCCTGTCTCTGAGCTTTTATTCACTTATGAATTCCGATATCCTTTCTTTAATCTTTATAGAAATAAAGGGTTTCACCTTGACTCTGAACACTTAAAAACATGCCTTCAAAAAGAGATTAGGAAAAAATATTTATGATTACTATGATTTTAACCGAAAGAAAGTACTTCTAGGCTAATATTGATAACTTTAACTCTTCTATTAGATTTTAAACTGATTAATTTTCTCAAGGTCAATCACTGATAAATAACAATTCCCATAAAATATTCCCTATAGGCAAAGGTGTATTGAAGATCGGGAGAAAAATTAGTCCATAGTACAATCAAAAAATTGTTAATAGACTTTCATTGTTAGATTTTAAGCAGATATCATCCCTTGTATGGTACATACAAATTGATTTCCACCACTTCAAATATATTAAAATATAAGACAAATGGTGAAAGGAAATTCATAATCTGATTGCACCCATCTAGTCCAAGACAAATGGTGAAAGGAAATTCGTAATTCGATTGCCCCCATTTTGTCCAAAAAAATATGATGAAAGGAAATTCATGTAATGATTGCCCTCATCTCAATAAAATGAAAAAGTGCTAATTGAAGTGGTGAAAGGAAATTCAACGAGAGATGTAGATAACTTCACCGGGGTACTGAACAGGCTTGTTGGTAGTGAAACAATATCTATGATATATGTAAGGCTATCATACACGTATATAACATACTCTGGTATCTAGTTCTCTTTCCGGTAATATTTACATTCTAAACCAACAAGGGACTCCCTAAATAAATTGTTAAATTTACTTAACCTTGATGCGAACAAATCCAACAAAGTCTGATATTTCAGTTAAAGTTGTTTTGATTATATTGAACAGATCTGAACTTAGTTCTAGAAAAGGAAAATTATTAATAGCCTAACTTGAGATCAATAATCGAGGGTGTCTTGAAGGTTTTCTAATATTTGGTTGAAGTTCAATTTTTCTCTGTATAACTAATCCCTAAAAGTGTTTCCTAGAACTGAAGTAATGACTCCATTTATGCAATAAAGGCATTCGATATACTGTTCTTCCACATCTCGCAGGGAGACGTGATCCCCAGATGGAGCCTATGTTGGAACACATACAATTATGAACTTTTGAACTTTTTACTTTTCACCAAATGAAAATATGATTTTAGCCAAAGGAAGTGAAAGCTTGGTAAATGACATTTTAATTTCAAATGCAATTCATTTCTCATTAATTAATAACAAGGCGCGCACAATGTCCATTGTTGACAAGTTTTCCCATTTGATCTAATGATCCCAGTAGCCCCAAAGTTCTGGAGCCACCTAAATTTTAAAGAGGGAAATCCCTAATGATCACTTTGGAGCTCCACGCTTTAGATATTTCAACATGTCTTAACAATAAAAACCCCGAAGCTCCAAAACCCAAAGGAGTCTGCTCAAACATTTTCATAAGTCATTAAAAAGACATGAGTCATAGTATGCATGTACCTTTGAGTCTTACCTAAGTTAACACATGGCACCTCCCTTTCCTAGACACATCATCTAGAATGACGTCATCCATAACACGTCACTACGGGAGATGATCTTTCGGGAGTCTAACAAGGAACGAAGGCACGAATCACCGAAATATCAAAATGATGAAATAATGAATGTTAAGTAATTAAGTTAATCATGATCAAGAGATAATCAGTGAATTCTCACTTCGCAGTTCAGACGCTTACCCTGTATCGTATTCTAAAAATTCTAAAATTCGAATTTCCAAAACACTTAAAGTTAAATATGATTAATTAAGACTTTTACTAGAAAATTAATCACTTCGTAGTTTTGGGTTTCGGGAATTTCCTCTCGAGATACAATTAAAGTTCCAGATGTCCGAACTCCCGAAACACTCAAAATTTACACACCTTTTTAAACATGATTAATTAAGAGCTTAAAAGTGATTATCCAGGGATTAACCTTTGCAAATATGTGATTCGGGGAATTTTCACTCTGTCTCATCTAAATCTCACAAATGTCCAAGTATTAACGATATGCATGATTGACTAAAGTTAATGATTTGAATTGCGATTAATAGTTTTTATTCAACAAAGAGCTTACATATTTCTCTTGTTATAGGTAGGCTAATTCTTTGCGCCACGAAAAGTCATAGGGAAGCTTGACCTCAGAATCTAGTGGAATGATAAATCAGTTCGTAAGCTGGATAAACTAAGAAAAGGACCAATAATAGAAAGGAAAGGGAGCATGAACTCTCCAGAGCACTAAGTCCCCAAAGTACAGGATCTCTTGCCGCATGTCCTTGATATTGGACGACTGCAATTTACTTCAGAACTCCCGGCTTCAGTAATTTCAAGGTGCAAATCTCCAAAATGCTAAATCCATGAAGTAGAAGATCTGACGCCGCGTGTCCTTGATATTAGATGACTAGAATTTACTTCATAAATATGGGCTTCAGGAATTTCAAGGTGCAAATCTCTGAAATGCTAAACCCTCGAAGCGGAAGATCTGACGCCACGTGTCCTTGATATCAGATGACTGCAATTTACTTTAGAACTATTGGCTTTAGGAATTTCAATGTGAAAATCTCCGAAATGATAAACCCTTGAAGCAGAAGATCTGACTCTGCGTGTCCTTGATATTGGACAACTACAATTTACTTCGGGACTCTGGGCTTTAGGAATTTCAAGGTGCAAATCTCCGAAATGCTAAACCCTCGAAGCGTAAGATCTGACGCCGTGTGTCCTTGATATCAGACAACTGGAATTTACTTCATAACTCTGGGCTTTGGGAATTTCAAGGTGAAAATATCTGAAATGCTAAAACCCCAAAGTGGAGGATATCTTGCCACATGTCCTTTTGATTAACAGTTCAGATGGGCTTCGGGTCTTCATGAGTTCTTTACTCAGCACTACTTGCCTCCTTCCAAAATATGAAATAGCCAAATACGTGGATCATCTGACACCTGTCCCTCGCTCAGATCGATGGATAGGAAGTGAACGAAATTTGTTCTGTCTCCTCCACATATGACCAAGAGATATGACCTCGGCTTAACTTTGGGCTCTTATCTCACTTTGCAAAGATTGATAGTCGAATTTTAATAGATCATGGAAATCAACGGCTCACATGTATTCAACATGTCAAATTTGCATGAAATCTAGCGTTAGACAGCAGCCCCAGAGTTAAATATCAAGTGCCATGCATCTTTCTCCATCGGACAGTCATAATTTACTTCAGGATTTCGAGCTTCGGGAGTTTTAACTACCCCCCTCTCGCTTTCATCCGTAGTGTTTTCTCCCGAAATCGAAAGATCCCTGCTGCATATCCTCCTTAGATCGACGGTCGTTGTTCACTTCAAAGCTCCATCTTCACACGCAAACTGCCCCCAAGCTTTGAAATGATAAAGTACGTGGTATTCATCAGGTTAGGCATGTGGTGCTCTCATCATTCATGACACATGACATCCAGCTGGCACCAACATGTGTCACTTCTCTTTTCATGACATGTCATCATAGTGATGTTAGATCATCGTGTCAGATTATCCTCCAGGAAATGTTCTTGTTCAACACCAAAATAGTGCCATTTCCAAGCATGCTTAGAATGGCCCTAAAGTTGGTAGGAGGATAAACCTTAGCGGTGGTGCTAAATTTAGCAGGCATGCCTAGATCGTAGATCACAACCAGAGAAAAAACCACATTTCATTGCGGGGAAGAAATATGCTCGAATGATAAAATTACTGAGTGTTACCACAATTAAAACCATGGTATAGTAAATGAGCTATGTGGCATCACCAGGTGCATTGTGAGATGAAAAGCAGGTTACTTCAAACCACCCCCTCATGCCCCCACAAAATAGAGAAACATAAAGGGATGCTGAAACAATACTTGTCATCCACGTCATGTATCCCATTCACCCTCTGGCTTGTCACAACTTCCACATCAGTTACCCCGCTTACCTCCATTTAATTATAATTTTTTCCATGGAAGATTACTTTTTCCTACGTTTGTTATCCATTCCTTGATGAACCATGCAAAGCTATCCATACGATTATCCCTCTCTCTCTAAAAAAGCATTTCTCCTAGCAAGTGAAGAGATAGAAGAAAATGCTAGCGAAGCCCATCGGATTTTACACCCTGTTATTTCATTTCGGATATAGTTTATCTTAGTTAAATATTGTAAGAAGTCCAACCCTTTTGAGTTGTGACAAATTTTGTATAAATACATGGATTCAGGATCTGTTCATGGTTTCTTCTTACTGGATGTAACCGAGAAAACTATCCTTTTTGAGTATTAATACAAGTGCAGACAAAGATTCCAAATTTTGTTCAGTTTGGGCTATGTGTTTCTTCTGTTTTTCCATATCTCAACACTTCTTTATGCAATTCCTTGATAATTTTTTGATTGCAATTTGGTATCATAACTACTGTAATTGTATCATATCAATAATTCATTGAGAAAACAATTTTTCCTCTGTATTTACTGTGAGTAAGACAAGACCTGCAAGCTATGTGAAATACTGTACTTTATGCTTTGTTCAAGGGTGCACTATCTATTTTCTTCCACTATAACAAGGTGAGACTCTTCAACAATTGATGCCTTGATTTTCTTAACAGTTTTCTAATTTTCCCTCACACCATTCGATATTACTGTTGTGACTCACACACGAAATACGACCTCTGTACTTTCATATTGTTAATTTAATTTAAGGATATTTTATTTTATAACTAAAGGTAGAAAAGGCATTCTTTAAAAACATTCTCTTCAAATTTTCCTGATGCCTGACATTACTCTTTGAGCCTTAAGTTTAATCTCAGGAACAACACAAGGTAAAGATTCCCTTCATGCTAGTTTAAATTCCAATAATGAATATCATGATGATGAAAGAATGAGGAATGAATTATTTCGTATAAGCGTTGTATCTAAACACACTAATATATAACATTATTTGATTTGGGTTCCCAAGTAAATTTAATATGTGAAGCACTTTTCAAAAATATGGGTCTTGAAACTAAACCACATCCAAAGCCTTATCCTCTTGGTTGGGTATGTGATAAAGAAAAACTTAATGTCACCAAGCAATGTAGGGTCAGATTTTCTATTGCTTCAAAGTTGATTGATGTAGTGGATTTGGATGTTGTATCACATGATATATGTGGCATAGTGTTGTGGAGTCCTTATATTTATGATAGAAAAAGAGTCTTCTTTCATCATGAGAACAAATATCACGTTACTAAGGGGGGAGTGGAATATATTGTTAGAGCCCACAACACGAGGGTAAAAAAAACACTTGTTAGTGTAGGACAAATGAAGAGACTCATAAACACTAATAAGAGATATGTACTCATGGTCATAAGGGAGAAAGATGTCAGAACATCTGATGCTTTCCAATGATGTGATCCTCCTAATAAAAAATAATTAATTGATATTGTTTCTAAGTATGATGACATTTCCCAGGAACTAGATGGATTACCTCATAAGAGGGAAATCCAACATGAAATACATCTTCAACAAGATTATCCTCTTCATAATGGGGGCATGTACAGAATGTCAGTTGTAGAGATGACATAGATAAAGAAGCAGGTACAAGGCTTATTGGATCAAGGGGTCATCAGACCCAACTCATCTCCTTGTGGTTCTCCGATCATGATGGTTCCAGAGAAAGATGACACATGGTGAATGCGTGTCGATTACTGGGCCCTAAATAAAATCACAGTGAAAAATCAATACCCTCTTCCTTGTATAGATGATTTACTTGATCAATTAAAGAATGCTGCTTATTTCACTAAGTTGATTTATGCAGTGGTTACCATCAGATTAGGGTTGTAGAACATGATGCATGGAAGACTTCCTTTAAAATCAAACATGGATTGTTTGAGTTTTTAGTTATGCCGTTTGGGATTTGTAATGCTCTGACAACTTTCATGCGTGTGATGAATGATGTATTTAGGCCATTTCTAGATGATTTTGTGATTGCATATTTAAACGACATTATTATATTTAGCAGGACTTGGGATGAACATGTAAGGCATGTAAAGCAAGTATTGGATACTTTTCAAAGAGAAACGTTGTATGTAAAATTGTTGAAATGTGAATTTGGTAAGACTTCACTTGTGTACTTAGGTCATATTGTAGGAGGAGGACAATTGAAAATTGATCCTTCCAATATTGATGTAATTGTAAATTGGCCTGAGCCAAAAAGTTTAACTGAAATACAAAGCTTCTTAAGTGTAGTCCAGTATTGGAGGAGATTCATTTCAAACTTCTCCTTTATAGAAGCTCCTTTGCATGCCTTAACCGGTGTGAAGAACACTTTTCTGTGGGGAGGAAAGCAACAAAAATATTTCAACACTTTGAAGGAAAAGATTAGTACCATACCAATATTATCCCTGTTGGATCTTCAACAACCATTTGAGATCGAGACAGATGCAAGTGGATATGCCATGGGTGCAATATTGATGTAATATCATAAGCCTATCTATTACCACTATGAAAATTTTAACCAAGCTGTTGTTAACTATCCTACATATGATAAATATTTGTATGCATTAGTTCAAAGCGTAAAGAAATAGAAGCACTAATTGTTAGGGAAGGAAACAATAATACATACAGATCATCAACCCTTACGGTATCTCCAAGCATAAACCAAACTGCAACAATATTGACATTACAGATGGATGGGTTTCCTACAACAATTTCATTTGGTAATCAAGTACAAAAAGAGTACGAGTAACAAGGTAGCTAATATGATTTCTAGAACTCCTATTGCTACTTCTATTATTTTGAAGAATGCTTCTTTATCTCATGATAGATATGTGGAACAATATTCCATTGATGAATGTTTTAAAGAAGTATATGAGAAGCTAACCCATGGTGCACATGTAGAGAACTATTGTCTGCAGGGAAAACTACTCTACCATCTTGGAAAACTATGTATTCCTATAAGTGAACGAGTCCATGTAATATGAGAAGCTCACACTTCTCTTGTGTCTGGGAATTTTTGGGTAGGAAAAACTATGGCTCATCTGTAGAGGTTTTGTTACTAGCCTCAAATGAAAGCAATTGTAACTAAATATGTAAAGCGATGTGTGATGTGTTCTACTTGTAATCCCACTAATATAAAACTGGGGCTATACTCACCACTTCCCGTTCCATCCCATCCATGGGAAAGTATCTCCATGGATTTTGTAGGGGGTTTACCAATGCCGAAAAGGGGTCATGACTATTTGTATGTTGTAGTGGATAGGTTCAGCAAGATGTGTGTCTTAATTCCATGTAAAAAGAAGATCACTGATAAGCAGGCTGCTAATCTTTACTTTCAGTATGTTTGGGTTCACTTTGGGTTACTGTTAGGTTCTAAAGATGTCCTAAAAACAACCTCTATGCATCAACCAAAGGTAGGCTTTGGCACAAACATTTTACTTGTTGCCTACGTAGGTTCTTACCTTTCGTTTTCAATACCTCATCCTCCAAAGATGCAATGCCTGCAAAAGGAGAAACAATCATAAACGAAACGATAGTCGTTACATTGGAATGAACTAATGTTGTATTAATTGCATTGTAGTAATTTCCCAACTATCTAATTTTTCAATCCAAGGTTCTTAAACTTACAAAGCACACACAAAGTATATGCAAGATTGAAGTGAGACTAATCTAATCTAATGTTTAAGCCACAACTGAAATTGAATCATTAATCTAATGTAGGAAGTTGAAACACATGACTTGGAATTGAATTGCTACAACACATGACTGAAATGAAATTGATTAAATGAAATTAATCTAGAAATGGAGAACTGCACAAAGCAAAGGAAATACAGCAGGTGAAGAGTTGAATGACACAACAACATATGTGATCTCACACCAATCAAGCAATATTACATTACAATAATCAAATCAATCTTCATAACAGAATAATGAAAGCATGGAAACCAACACTATGAATCAAAGCTAATAATCCCTTTCTTCCCAATTACAAATCTAAGACTAATCCAAATTTCTACTTGAATCCTAATGACTACTCAATGACTACTGGCTACCAAAAAATTACCTTCTCATGAAGAGAGAGCACTCTCTTTTATACATGAGAGCCTTGAAGATAAGATAACCATCTCATAATTATAGATCCACGTTTTTCTCAACCAATTTCCCATTATTACAAAATATAATCTCTTCAAATCCTCACACATATCTCTCATATATATTGGATAAGATATGCCAACCAAATCTCCATGATATTCTCTTTGGAATGGGATTGAATTATCTCCTCAAATATTGAAATGGTAGAGGAAGTATTCAAGAAGTCCTTTTGAATTAATCCTTCACATATTCCTACACATTACAAAGATCACACATTTTTGAGATATATATGAAAACATGTCGATTTTCTAATATTTAATCACAAGTTCCCTTTTAATACTAAAATGAATAAAGTGGAGAATAATAAGGTGAAACCCAAATATATTTATGAAAATGATATCATGAAAGGTTAATGGGGTGATGAAATGTGAAAAATGATGAAGGGAAAGGTGGATGAAAATATGACATTTCTAAGCCCCAACATACCCCCCAACTGAACTTGTTGCATGTCCGCATGCAACTATACATGGATCTTCTCAAGAAATTTTGGCATCTGAATTTCGACTTTGAGTGATGATCATGAATGTCTCCAGGATGGGAATGTCATGAGTAACAACTTACATTTTCTTATGGTTGGTTCTTGTATGACAACCATGAATATAAATAATGTTGGTTCTTGTGTTAACAACATTTGTTTCACTATTTGTTCTCTTGTTGTTATGATAATAATTTACCCATATTCTTACTGGAAAAGATAAACTATCAATGTGCATAAGGAAACATCACTGAGTATAAGAAATCCCTTTTTCATATTTGTGAATCATGCCAATATGTATGTCAATGCTCATGAAGCAAGGTGCAACAGAGTATCGTTGGAAAATAAATGTTAGTAAATTTTGAATGAGACGAAAAATGGAATGATGGTAGTGGAAAAATGGAGTGATGATAGTGAATAAGGTCCCCCACCCCCAAACTAATTTGGTTTCATGTCCACATGCAACTTGGTGTGGGTCATAGAAGTGAAAAGGAAAGGGAGCATGGTGAGGGATTTTTCCAACTTATTCATTACTAGTAGTTGAGGAGTTACATGATTAAAGTTTAGAAAATAACATACCTACACTTACCCAAAATGTTGGTGAAATATGCAATAGGAATATGGCTGATGTGGCTTCTGGAGCATAGAATATGTTATTTCTATAGAATCATGTGAAAGGTGACTGGGAATGTTGTAGCCGAAACTGCTGTAACTGCCAAAACAAAGAATGTGAAGTGGAGGAATCTGAACTGTTGCTGATGAATCATGGAAAAGAGAAGTATGAAAGTGGAACTGTGGTACTCTCATATAGATGAAAAATAATGTTGCAACTGTTGATGGATTCATGAAAAGTGTATAGTCTTCACCTGTTACTAAACCCGATGGTACAATTCTATTCATGCGAATGAATGTGTCGATGTCGAGCATGAAAATAAGTCATTGGATAACCGACCATTGATGAATGTCGTTAACCAATGCGAGGAAAACTCACCATTGATGTCAATGAGTGCCAAGGTACCCGAGTACATATTGTGAAGTGTGAATGAATGAGTTGATGTCAATCCACTTGCAATATCTAATGATCAAGGTACATTGATGTATTCCCATGATTTTCAGCGAGAGAACTTGCCATTAAGGCATGCGAGCCTCTAGGTACTCAAAATGGACTCTAGTATATACCCCAGATAAGCTGCTAAGGTCGACGGGGAAAGACTTGTTGAAAGGTGGGCCTTAAGGAATCCCACATCAATCAATGTGAGTTCTAATAGAAAGATTGGTCAGACTATAGGAAATATCCCAGTAGCAACAATGTTTATGGAAAGACAATGTAGTCATGGAAAGGAAGGTGGATAGTTTTATTGACAAGGCAAAATGAACTGAAAAAGATAAAGAGATGTATGTGACTTATAAATATAGGTGTATGTGTTAGCCCTTGGGTATGGAAGTAAGCAAATATTAAGGAAGAAAAGGAAAAACATGAACTATGCGGAATACACAGTGACTGTTACTGGGTCGAAGTAAGCAAAAGAGCATAAAAGATGGAGCGAAGTAAGAGAAAGCAAGAAGTTGGACGAGGAGATCGAGGATGAAAGATCAGCAAGGAAGACAGATTGTGGACAACTCAACAAGCGAGAAAATATACCATTGGATGCTTTGGAGCACCGTATGAGAAGGAAGGAAAGATAGGCTGGCGAAGCCCTGAAAATGCAGGTCAAGTTGACCTAGAGTTTTAGACACCCAGGGTTTTGGTATCTAGGGTTTTGACACTTAGGTCTCGGCCTAAGGCTATCAGTGAGCTATTGTAATGTATAAATAAAGGTCAATAGGACCTAGGATGGTTTCGATTATGTTAGGAGGAGAGATTTCTAGAGAGAGAGAACGATTGTATTGTGAGAGCCTTCTAGTATTGTAAGATCTTCAACTGGGTGCGAAGATCAACCCTGCAGCTGGGTGCGTAGGGAAGGGAGAAAGAGAGACAAAGAGGAGAAGAAAGAAGATCTGCTAGCTAAGAGCGCATGCAAGATATGCATGCTTCATCTTAATATATTATAAAGCACAGTTCTATGGATGTAGCCCTAGAGAGAGGGTGAACCACGTATATATTGTGTCATGTGTGATTGATGCTTTGTTCTTTGTCATTTGATATATTGTTATTTATTTATTGTAATTTCCCCAAGGCCAAGCCTAGTTGTAAACCTTGTTTACGAAATGAGTTGTAAAATTTTTTTATAGGCTGGTGAGCCAAGTTTATATAAGCTAGTCAGCTTATGTGTTATTAGGTCGGAGAGACTAAGTGTTCAAGGCTAAGAGCCTGATTTGTACTTGTATCTATGCACATTATTAATAAAAATATAAACACCGCCGTGTGCAGACCGACTATGATGAATGAGTGATGGGGGACTAATCTTCCACAGAGTGGGTAAGGGATTAGGGGCTGGAAGGTGGGAAGAGGGGCTAAGTGTTGAGCCTAGGGGCTTAAGTCCTTGTGAATAATATTTTAATATTATTCCAAAAAGACCATGTGAAATATATGTTTTATCCTAATTTCTTTTGGAATGACAAGTGACTTCCAAATGGGGAGGAACACATGTTGTTTCATGGGTGACAAGTGTCAACCTAAGCACATGCAGATAAAAACTGCTGAGTTGAGACGTGATGGAGGTTCCACCTCCATTCTACCTGACCATCTGAACGTGAACGGTCTGACCTCTGCAAGAATACCTTGGTGCATCCATGAAAGTTGAAAAGACTGTGTTGATTTTTGAGATAGCTGGTACAACCTCTGTCTGAACAGTTTGAGCCTATGCGTGGGATCTCTGTACACTTGGTGCAATCCTGAAACCAAAACCGTGAGTCTATCCCGTGATTGCGGAGCCTATTTGGGAAGCCCGTGTCTGTTTCCCCAGTTGGCTGTTGTGGCCACGCAGTACTGGACTGCGCATGGCTTACTGGCCAGTGTAAGTCCATGCTGAGCCTGTGTGTAACCTCTCTCTAGGTGAGGGAGGTGATTGTTGTTGGAAGAGGTAGGTTGTTAAGCCTATGAGCAACTCTTTCTAGGTGAGAGAATTTGTTGGGAAGTGGTTTCTTCCAGAGAGTATCTAGCACCAGCTTTGGGCTCTGAGACTTCCTATTCTGGCCTGTTGCTAAAACCCAAGGCAGGGGAGGTTAGCAGCCAAAGGATTGTCTAGGTGACATAGAAGGTGTATACTCTTAGGGTGGAGCAGGCATGTGGGGAATGAGAGTCCGGGAGTAGTGGGCATAAGATGGCATCCTGGGAAGAATCCTTCCAGTCATTTTGTGCTGTTTTTCCTTGTAACCTCAGCCTAGCCTAGGATTCCTTGCCTTGGGGTGGAGCTTAGTCCCATCTTGGGGGTGACCCACTGCTGAGCTTGATGAGCAACATGGTATAAGGATGGGAGGTTCGTGGAAGGCCTGCATGTGGTTGGTGGAATTACCACCATTTCAAAGATAAGTACCAGATGATGTTCTAATTACGTTTCTGCATGTCTATGTATTTATATTTATCATGTATTTTGCTGTGCATATGAATTAATGTTAAAGCCACTGATTATTTATAATAGTAGTAATTCTTATATTTACTCTGAGTTTAAATATGTTTCATTTGCTTAAATGCATGTATTATATATAGAATCAAGTATGAGATTGTTGTTCCGCGAAGTAGCACCTGCCCGGCCCGGAATGGGGGCATTACAGAATGGTACCAGAGCCAAGGTTTCGACGCTGAGCCTTGATGGGCCAATTGAGTGGTCTTTGGACCGAGGGTTTGAGGAGAAATTGTGTTTGGAGGACCAATTTAAGACCTTTGAATGCTCCTGAGTGTCAAGGAGTTACTTGACCGTGTTACCAAGCTCAGGAGGTGTAGTGGTGTTATGAAATTGCAGTCAGGGTGGCATCTGGCCACAGGGAGAGAGGACTCCACACCAGAAGTGTTGGAGCCATAAGATCTGTTCAGGAAAAAGGAGAACCCTTGTGACTGTCAGATCTGGAAAATGTGCGTAGGGTTTTTAAAAAAAAAAAAACCCTTTCGAGCTGCATAGGAATGTGGAGATCGTGATACATGAAATCCTGAATTCGTCGGGACCTTCCATCGGGGAAAACGTGGCTACTGGTCGACGTTTCAGCACCCAGAAAACCCAAGGGAAAGAACCCTTATTTTCGCAAGTCACGAAATAGTGAAACCCTAAATCCTGAAACGATCTACATCGTAGATCGTAAGTGACCGTCGGATCAAGTGGAATAATAGACCATAATTTCAAGATTTTGGAATATAGAAGTTCGAGAGGTAAAGATGCACGAAATCCCGATGCCAGAAACCTTGAAACACTGAAAGGATCTACGCAGTAGATCCAAGAAAATTCTAACCATTAGATTTTCGATTAGAATGGACGTGGACACATGGATGTGCACCACGTGCCAACAATTCGAGAAGACAGGCGGTAATGGTGGGACCTGATGACATCACTGAAGGTGATGTGGACCCTCCTGAATGTGCCATGCACCATCGTGGTTAAGGGCAACAACTGTACTGTGGGCCCGGAGAGTAAAGTAAATCAGAATTTCAGAATTCGGGAGTTGGAGTGACAAGGGGTTGGGAGTCACTGCATCATGAACTCCCGCGTACCGAAGACCTGAAATCCGAAAGTGAGTGTGAGAGCCTCGTGGACCAAAAACCCGAAGCTAGAAGTCCCGAAGTCCCGAAATTTGCAGAGTCGTCAGAGCTCAAAAAACTTTGTGAAGTCAAAACGTTTTCTTAGGTTGGTTTATGAATATTGTGATTTTTTTAAGGGATTAAGGCCTGACAAGCTTCGGTTGACTGCACGTTGTGTGTGCAGAGTTCAACGAGTGTCAGAACAGCCGAAAATCGACGCCGAGTATGGAATTGGAAGAGGTGCAGATTGCCTCCGAAACAGAGGACGAAAGGGTAGGAAGGAATGTCAACCTGAGAGTCGAAGGATCGAACTCCAATGGGCACATAAGATAATTAGATAAGGAAGGGCATATAATGAAAATCATTGAAGGATTGTAGAAGGATTCCCAGGCTTGCCGAGTCGATAGCTGAAAGCTCATGAGGGTCAGGGATCAGGAAGGTGAATTCAACTTAAAGATGTTGAAGAGCCTGGAAATAATAGAAACTAAATTAGAGAAGGGGAGTGACTCAAGCAAGATAGAGAGTCATAGGACCCCTGAGAGGAAAAGAAGAACAAGAAGTGTCAGGACCCCTGAGAGAAAAAGAAGATCGAGAAGTGGTAGCAGACATCATCGTCGCTCCCCAAAGCATTCCGGTAAGGAAGCACACAATAGTTCAATCCCATCTCCTACCAGAAAGTACAAGAGATTTGGGATGGATGAATTGAAAGGGGAGATGAATAAGATTAAGCCTCCTACATTTGATGGAGAACATAAGAAGGAGGAAGATGCCAAAACATGGTTGCTTGGCATGAGGAAATATTTCCAATTGCAAAATTATTCCTCTCATGTAGAAGGAATAATTGCGATGTATCAATTGAAAGGAAAAACATCCATGTGGTGGGATTAGTTTGTGCAGGTGAAACACATTAGTGAGAAAGGTATCACTTGGAAGGAGTTCAAGAGGTATTTCGAGAAGAAATACCTGACTGAAAGATACTATGACAGAAAGATGAAGGAGTTCTTCAAACTCAAGCTAGCCAGCATGACCATTGATGAATACGAACGAAGTTTCTTGGAACTACTGAAGTATGTTCCATTCATCAAAGATGAGGCTGTCAAGATTCAGAGGTATTTGAGTGGACTACCACTTGCCATTGGTGACAAGATTCAGTATGATGATCCTAAGACTATGGAAGAAACAATTAGAAGGGGTAAATTCTTATATGAACAACAAAGAGAAAAGCCTACCTTTCAGAAGGCTCGGGATGACCAGAAAAAGTTTAAGAGGGAACAGAGGCAGAAGGGAAACACACCTCCCTTTTTCAGAAATAATCCTCAAAGACATCCATTGTTTAGAGAGATGAGAATGGCTGAAGTGGGGGAACAAAGGTAGAGACAGACGCCCATTTAGTGTTGGGGTTGTAAAGGGAACCACAAGTACAGGGATTGTCCCCATAAAAATGGCAAAGCAAGAGCTATCCATACTGTTCAACATGCTGAAATAGTGGAGGACATGGGCAGTAGAATGCCAAGGATGTACGCAGCCCTGGACAACAAACAAGCTGAATTTCAATCGCACATGATTGAAGTGGAAGGTATGATTGAAAACCAACCATTTATTATTTTAATTGATTTGGGGGCTAGCCATAGTTATATAGATACTAGGGTGGTGGAAAGTTTTCACTTATCAAGAAGCAAACATGAAAAGTATTGGTTAGTGTAGTTGGCTATAGGAACTAAGAGGAAGGTCACTGAGTTGATTAAGTCCTGTTCTGTAGACATGAATGGATTGAGAACGAAGGATGAATTGAATACTCTGCCTTTAGGTTCTTACGACTGCTTAATTGGGATGGGCTGGTTGGACCAACACCATGCCCTTCTGGACTGTTGTAAAAAGAGTTTCACATGCCTGGATGAGGAGGGAAATCGAAAAACAGTCCAAGGAATTCCCAGGGCTGTGGTTGTTAGAGAAATCTCAGCCATGCAACTGAAGAAGTGTTATAGGAAAGGCTGTCAATTATTTGCAGCCCATGTGGAGGAAGGATCTAGAGATGAAGTCTCAAAGATTGGAGACCATGAGGTAATCACAGAGTTTAAGGACATATTTCAGGAGGTACTTGGACTATCTCCAAAGAGAGACATTGATTTTTCTATAAATTTGATGCCTGGAGCAGCTCCAGTTTCGAAAGCTTCTTATAGAATGAGTATGCCAGAGCTAAAAGAGTTTCAATTTTAGCTTGAAGAGCTTCTAAAGAAGGGGTACATTCACCCCAGCGTGTCACCTTGGGGTGCCCCGGTCCTATTCGTGAAGAAGAAGAATGGGATGTTGAGGCTGTGCATTGATTTCCAACAGTTGAACAAGGTAACTGTCAAGAACAAGTATCCTCTGCTGAGGATTGATGATCTTTTCGATCACTTGAAGGGTGCAAAAATATTTTTGAAGATAGATCTTAGATTACGATATCACCAGGTAAGAATAAAGTATGAGGACATCAGCAAGACCACCTTTAGAACAAGGTATGGTCATTATGAGTTCACAGTGGTGCCGTTTGGACTGTCAAACACACCTGTTGTTTTTATGTGCTTGATGAATGGTGTATTCAGGGACTATTTAGACAAGTTTATCATAGTCTTCCTGAATGACATCTTGGTGTATTCCAAGTCAGAGGAAGAGCATGAAAAACACCTGAGAATGGTGCTGCAAATGTTAAGAGAACACCAACTGTAAGCCAAATTGAGAAAATGCTCATTTTATCAAAGGCACATCCATTACTTGGGGCACATTATTTCAGAGGAAGGGATCGCCGTGGATCCTGAGAAGGTTGAAGCCATCCGAGAATGGTCAGCGCCAAGGAATGTGGCAAAAGTTATATCTTTTATGGGTCTGGCGAGCTATTATAGAAGGTTTATCGCAGGAGTCTCAAATATATCTCACCCTATCACTTCCTTGCAAAGGAAGGAGAAAAAGTTTCAGTGGACTGAAGATTGTGAGAACAGTTTCTAGTGATTGAAGCAGCTGTTAACCAACGCTCCAATCTTGAGGATTGCAGATCCAAATATGGATTTCGTGGTGTGCACAGATGCGTGTAAGGAAGGGTTGGGAATACTTCTTAGCCAAGATGGATTTGTAGTCTTTTATGAGTCCAGGAAGCTAAAAGAGCATGAAAAAAATTATTCCACTCGCAATTTGGAGTTGGCAACAATAGTCCACGCTCTGAGGAAATGGAGAAATTACCTCATGGGAAGGAGATTTGAATTGAGAACAAACCACAATGGTCTGAAATATTTGTTTGATCAGCCGACTTTAAACGCTAGACAAAGTAGGTGGCTGGAGTTTCTGTGTGAATATGACTTTGATATCAAGCATATCAAGGGGAAGGAAAATAAGGTGGCTGATGCACTCAACAGAAAAGTGCATGAATTACATGCTACAACCATTAGCATGTACAAGACTGATATCAAGGGTAGAATTTTGGAAGCTGCAAATGATGATTTGCAATAAAGAGACTTAGTAGCAAAGCTACAATAGCATGAGAGACCACAAAAAGAGGGAAATTACATCTTGGGAGATGATGGAATACTTCTGTATAAAAACAAAGTATATATACCCAATGTCAAGGAATTGAAACTTGTGATTCTAAAAGAAATGCATAATTTAACGTATGCTAGACACCTTGGATATCATAAGACTGTGGCAGCAGTCAAAAGCCATTACTTTTGGCCAGGTTTGAAGAGGGAGATAACTGAATACATCGCCAGATGTATGGAATGCTAGAAAGTTAACACTGAGCATAGGCACCCAACAAGGTTGCTGCAACCTTTACCAATTCCTGAATGGAAGTGGGAAGTGGTGACCATGGATTTTATTACAAGATTGCCCAGAACAAGCAAGCAGCATGATTCGATCATGGTTGTGGTGGAAAAGCTTACAAAAGATTCCCATTTTATTCCAAAACCACTCACAAGGTAGAAGATGTTGCTGACATCTTCTTAAAATAAGTGGCACTCTTGCATGGAATTCCTAAAATGATTGTGTCTGATAGGGACCCAAAATTCACCTCAAATTTATGGAAAGGACTGTTCAAAGGATTCAGAATGAATCTGAATTTTAGTACAATGTATCATCCCGAGTCTGATGGAAAGACAGAGAGGGTGAACAGAGTAATAGAGGACATGCTGAGAATGTATGTGATGGACAAACCATCAATATGGGAAGACTACCTGCATTTGGTAGAATTCACCTACAATAATGGGTATCATGCATCGTTGAAGATGAGTCCATTTGAAGCACTTTATGGAAGAAAGTGCAACACTCCAGTGCGCTGGGATAATCTAGCTGACAAAGCAGTAGTTGGGCCAGAGTTTCTCAAGGAGATGGAGGACCAAATGATTAAAATTAAGAGGAATTTGAAAGCTGCCCAGGACAGGCAAAAAAGTTATGTTGATAAGAACAAATCCCACAGAGAATTCAAAGTGGGTGATCATGTTTTCCTGAAAGTGAAAACTAACAGGAGTTCCCTGAAGCTGGGAAGTTGTGCCAAGTTGGCAACAAGATTTTGTGGGCCATTTGAAATCCTAGAAAGGATTGGGCCAATTGCATACATGCTTGCACTATCTGTATCTATGACTATGCATAATTTGTTTCATTTTTCATTGCTTAAGAAATATATACTTGATGCTAATCATGTTATCGACTGGAATGTGATTCAGGTGGAACCAGAAGGTGTCCTGCAAGTGCATCCTGTAGGCATATTGGACAGGAAAATAAAACAGCTCTAGAATCGAGTTATAAAGCTTGTAAAGGTCTAGTGGACCTGGTACGGTCCTGAGGATGCAACATGGGAGAATGAAAATGTTATGTAGGCAGAGTATCCGCATCTTTTTGAAAATTTTGAAAATCTTGCAGAAGCTGTGTAAAGTTGCACTGAGGACAGTGTAGAAATAAGGGGAGGGGGATTGTAATGTCCTCAAGGCCAAGCCTAGTTGTAAACCTTATTTACAAAATGAGTTGTAAAAATGTTTTATAGGCTGGTGAGCCAAGTTTATATAAGTTGGTGGGCTTATGTGTTATTAGGCCGGAGAGCCTAAGTGTTGAAGGCCAAGAACCTAATTTTGTACATGTATATATGCACATTATTAATAAAAATATAAACACCGCTGCGTGAAGACCGACCACGATCAATGAGTGATGGGGGACTAAGCTTCCACAAAATGGGAAAGGGATTAGGGGCTGAAAGGTGGGAAGAGGGACTAAGTGTTGAGCCTAGGGGCTTAAGTCCTTGGGAATAATATTTTAATATTATTCCAAAAAGACCATGTGAAATATATATTTTATCCTAAGTTCTTTTGGAATGACAAGTGACTTCCAAATGGGGAGGAACACATGCTGATGGAACACATGCAGTTTCATGGGTGACAAGTGTCAACCCAAGCACATGCAGATAAAAACTGTTGAGTTGAGCCGTGATGGGGGTTCCGCCTCCATTCTCCCCGACCGTCTGAACGTGAACGGTCTGACCTCTACAAGAATACCTTGGTGCATCCATGAAAGCTGAAAAGCCTGTGTTGATTTCTGAGATAGCTGGTACAACCTCTGTCTGAACAGTTTGAGGCTGTGCGTGGGATCTCTGTACACTTGGTGCAATCCTGAAACCAAAACTGTGAGTCTATCCTATGATTGCGGAGCCCGTTTGGGAAGGCCGTGTCTGTTTTCTTAGTTGGCTGTTGTGGCCACGCAGTGCTGGACTGCACGTGGCTTATTAGCTAGTGTAAGTCTGTGCTGAGCCTGTGTGTAACCTCTCTCCAGGTGAGGGAGGTGATTGTTGTTGGAAGAGGCAGGTTGTCATGCCTGTGAGCAACTCTTTCCAGGTGAGAGAGTTTGTTGGGAAGTGGTTTCTTCTAGAGAGTGTCCAACACCAGCTTCGGGCTCTGAGACTTCCTGATACGGCCTGTTGCTGAAACCCAAGGCAAGGGAGGTTAGTAGCCGAAGGACTGTCTAGGTGAAAAATAAGGTGTATACTCCTCGGGTGGAGTAGGCATGTGGGGAATGAGAGTCCGGGAGTAGTGGGCATAAGATGGCATCCTGGGAAGAATCCTTTCAATCATTCTGTGTTGTTTTTCCCTGTAACCTCAACCTAACCTAGGATTCCTTGCCTTGGGGTGGAGCTTAGTCCTAGCTTGGGGGTGACCCACTACTGAGCTTGATGAGCAGCGTGGTCTAAGGATGGGAGGTTCATGGAAGGCCTGCATGTGGTTGACGAAATTACCACCATTTCAAAGATAAGTATCAGATGATGTTTTAATTATGTTTCTACATGTCTGTGTATTTATATTTATCATGTATTCTGCTGTGCATACGAATTAATGTTAAAGCCACTGATTATTTATAATAGTAGTAATTCTTATATTTACTCTGAGTTTAAATGTGTTTCATTTGCTTAAATGCATGTATTATATATAGAATTAAGTATAAGATTGTTGTTCCACGAAGTAGCACCTGCCTGGCCCGGAATGGGGGTGTTACATTTACTGTGTTAGATTTGATAGATAGTTGTGTGAAGTAGATCTAATTTGGCAAGTGATATATAGATGTTGTATTGTTCTTGTATCAGATCCACTTGATATCCCTTTGGTTGTAGACATCTCTGTCCTGCAACCCCCCCATAACTGCCTTGGGTGAGACTGCATCTGCTTCGCAGGTGTTTCTGAAAGGGCCAATAGTTAGGGCTTGTTGGTGTGCTCTTGAAGCTAAATCCTAGGTCCACCCCTATGCCAACAGTATGTAAAGTCACGAAGTATAATTCAATGGAATATGGGCTTCAACATAATGATGAAAAATCTACTTTAAAGGAGAAATGGGAAGAAATAATTCATGATGAAAAATGGTCGATGTGTAACAACAAACACCATGATGTGTAGAATGAGAATCATCTCCTTTAAGCAGTCAATAAAGCATGTTTTTTTCAAACGTTTTGTGATTCTTGAAAATCACTTCAGCAACAAGATGTGATTGTCTCTAAACCTAAAAAATGTGAGCATTACTCCTGCAAGCAAACTTGTGAGAAGTTTGAAAAACATAGCATACGAAAAGAAGTAACAATACGACAAACAAAAGAAAATGTGTTTTTGTACCTGTTTCCGTGGCGTGCTTGTTTCATCGTTGATCACGGCATAGAGTGACTCAAGAAACCAAGTTAGTATAAAAAACATTACTTCGATATAGTTTTCAAGAATTATTTGAAATGTCCATTTGCTAAAGTATTTTTTTCTTTTTACAATATATATAT
>JASDQU010372647.1:119403-134930 GCA_032191745.1 Picea mariana
TAACAATAAACCCAAAAGGGGAGGCCCGCAGGCTCGACCCCGAGACCTCCCCCTATCCAATGCCTTACAATAACATCCACCAACCGTTGGGCCAATGGACCCCATTGGTTAGTACGCTCAAAATTTCACTTAAATGATGAGTCTTCCCAGGGACGGGAGGAGGGTGATCGAAGGTACGACCAAACATGATTTTCAATATGCAGTACAAAGAATTAATTGTAGGGAGAAAACACAAAAAATGAGACGCAATTTCTCAAGGGCCTGGGAGTGCCAGAGTTAGATTGAGGCATGGAGACAATAATTTTTGGGTAGTTTGACACCACAAATTCAATGGTGCTATCTGCTTTTTTGATCTGAGCAAAGCTTCTGCAACTTAATTCCAGAATGAGGTATACTTATGTATTTTTCCAAATTCTTTTGCTGAGTTAATAAAAAGGCCTACCCATTTGAGAGCAGGACCCAGAGATGTAGTCCACCAGGGACAAACTACGTTATAAAGTTTTTGTGTTTAGATTTGATGCTTATGTCTATTCATTATTGATCTTTTCCTTCTTTATGGTGCACTTTAATTTATTCTCATTTAATACAATTCTTTATAAGTCACTTTGATGAAAAGATCCCGAATCATTTTCACACATTCACTCAATGCATCATTATATCAAGTGGAAATTACCATAATTCAAGCTCATGTCTTTTACCAAGACAAGTTCAAGGACTCAAACAACACCTCTACACATCATCCAACCACCTTCCCATTAATTGTTTGACCATTTGGACACCTTTATCCTTAGCCCAAACATAACACTAGGAATATACTCCCTTTTAGTGCTCTTTAGTGATGGAAAAAAAGTTATAGAGAATGAAACCAATTACAAATAAGTAGACCATTGGATACTTGTGTAGTAATATAGCATTTTCTAATTATCACAAACTATGGTCTCACACATGGTTGTCTCACATGGCATTCAATTTCACATATTATACAAATTAATAACATGAGTGTAATTACTCATTCATTTTGGTTCTTACCGTTAACCAAATAATCATGACATAATAACTCATGAATGCATCGAAACGATTCTAACAATATTTACATACCAAAATATTCCTTCCTTTATCATACTCCCCTGGGTATCAATCATGTACATGCATTCAAATATAATCATAAACATATCAATGAAAATATCAAGTATGGGTGAAGAGATTTTTACTAAATTCCTTTAAGGTCACATGCTATATTAGCATGACCAATTTCATACATGTATGGTTTCCATAACAATCATAATGTTACCTAATCAGAGAATTCCTAATGGGAACTCACATGAGCCCTTCATCAACCTCTTGACAAGATCTTCTTGTCCTTATTCTTTCCATGATGAGGTTCTCTATCATAGGCAACTATATTCTTAACATCTTCAACCTTTTCTAGCCACACAACAATCAACAACCATATTAGTTACCATGCCATAATCATTGCTTATGTCACAACACTCTTAATCAATATACAACAACATATATTCTCCAACATATCTATTATACACTCTACCCCATATTATATCTCAATGTGTTTATTGGTGCATACATATTTCAACTATTTCACTCTATTGTATTTATCAACATTCCCATGCCTTAACTATTCACACATAGTAGCTTTTTCAATCTAGAGAAATATAATAGAACATCAAAAGAGAGTAACGGAATTCTCCCTTCTAAATCTTTTTCATAGCCTAGAATTTCATAGGGTAACTAATATACTCTATGGACCTTTTTTCCAATCACATAATACATCATTAGCTATGATATTTTCATTCAAGTAGCTACACTTAATTCATTTTTCATAAGCTATACTTGCTACTTTAAAATCTTATAACTCTACTCTACAAACAAAACATAGTGTTAGGGTGACAAAATTTCCCCACTTTTTGATATCTAGTATGCATTTTATCCCTTTATACGTTTTACTACTTCATTTTCCTTGAACAATTCTAGCCAAGCCCAACTTGGAATTTCCTCACCTAGATCTACCTTTAAGCTTAATTGAACTTTGGAATTCTTTTCACATTCCATTGAATAATTCTCATCTAAGCTCCACTCCGACTCTTAGCAACTGGTCTGACCTCCCAGGTAGTCCATATTCAAACATGATCTTATATAACCTTTCATGACCCATTTTCAGTGTGCATGACATCATTCTATGCAATCTCTATCACTTGGCTTCTTTTCTTGATGCGATCAACATACTAAAAGCAACAAAGATAGCTTACAAAGTTCAATTAAAATGAACTGTATTTAGCATATCAATCATATGCAAATTATATTATTAAAATATTCACCATCAAACAAATTCATCGAATTATAATCAATCAAGTTCAAATTCAAGTCTCTTATAGCAAGTAGATTCAAATATGATCAAACTTTATTAGAACACTTTGCTTTAACTAGCTCACAATGTTTCCACTCTTATCATGGATTATTCCATTGCCTATATTAAGAATTGTTTTTCCATATATCCCACTCAATAGTGTCACAAAGCTCATTATTTTTGTAGCAATACTTGCTAATTACCATCATTTACAACATTTCCAAGAAATTTTTTCAAATGATAAATCCAGCCCAAGTTCTGATGGCATAATGTCATTCTAATTGGAGGTACTCTTCTGCCCTTCAATAAGATCCATTAACTAAGGTCATTTCTATGCAATAATTGAACATTATTAAGGCAATCCAATTCATGTATCAATCTCCTATCTCATGTAGAGGACTAATCAAGACTAGAGCCTTAAATTACTCTTTCACATATAATAGATTTACTAGCTTGTATACATTATCCTTTTGATTATTTAGGAACAAATCATACAACTTCAAATCATACTTAAGATCAGTTTGTTATATGAAATTTCAAAATCATTCACATGAAAAGTTTCAAATACATAATTAAAGTATGTTTCTCTATTTCATATGGAAACCAATAATAAGAGAAAATATGCCTTATATCATTTCATATATAACACTCTTGCACAATTGCACTATGAGCATTCAATATTGTTTCATTTTGAAGAGTAACATACAATCTACTCGAAACTAGCATTCAAGCTACATTGTAACATAATTATCTGGATTGGATCATTATATTATTTGTCATCTATCTCAATGCTTTCAGAGTGGAAAAAATTGGAGGAATAAACTTGCAGGGTCATTTTAATGGCATGTCCCAATTTGGAAAATTGGGGTTTGAAACCTTCTAGAGCCATTTTGAGGCATCAAATGGAATTTTTTGGGGTAAAACCTTCCCAACTTTAGCTTGGACCATCTTATGCCATTCTACACATGAGACCTTTCCAATAGTGCAAACAATACATCAATTGGAGCTCATATGCAAATGATATGCCTCCTGTAAGTTGACCTACCATGTTGACCACCATGAGAGTGCCTCTTTATTTGTACTTTCATTTGAAGAAAATAGAGCAGAGCAACTCCACAGAGAGTGCATCTTTCTTTGTACTTTCACTTGAAGAAAATAGAGTAGAGAAACCCCACCTTCTAGCCATGGTTTCTCTTGTATTAGGTTTCCCAGGTTATATCTTGTGTTTATTTGTTGATGCTATGTGAGTATTTATTTCTATTCACCATTTTTAGAATTTCATATATTTCATAGATTTTAAGCAGAAAACCAATAATTAAAGAATATGAGATATAAAAGAAATTAACCTTCACAACAAATATTTCAATACTTTATAAGATATGTTATGATGAATTGTCAAATGGAGTATCCATGATAGTTTATAAATCATATTGGTATCATATCAGGTTTTCTTGGGGTATTTTTGGAAAATTTCAGGGATCCAGGAATTGGTTTAAGAATAAAGTCGCAAAACCCTAGCCATGGCTGATGAGTTTACTCATAACAACCCTTGAGATCCAGTAGAGAAGAGATTTGCGAGGAAGGAAGAGAAATTCCATGATGTATATTGCAATATGTCCCTCCTCATGGTGGCTCTAGAAAGCAAGTTTAGACCGTTCAAAGAAGTGGAGGCTTGAACTCAGAGAAAGGATTAGAAGGGAAGTGAGGGGATAACAAATACCTAGAAAATGAGTCGTTAAAAGAACCTCAGAAAGAGAAGTTGAGTTTCAATACCATAAACCCTTCACAATCTTGTTGATGTGTTTTCCTGACACCCATCAACTAAGTGACTGGGGTAAATATGTGAACCTATTTTTCATTCAAATGAAGATCATTTTTTTTTTTTAAATTTGGAAAGTGCCAATTAATCCTCACCTGTTGATCTGAAAATAGGGGTTTGACTTGTTTTGCTATGCAAGAATCCTCTACACCATTAAAATAAACTTCAGGACCTTGCTCAATGTCTTATTTGTGTAAGAGGATTTACGTGTCTAGTTTAGGCTCCTTTTAGGTGTTTATGTGTGAGGTTTTTTAAAGGTTAAATATGTTGTTTAAAGAATACAACAACAGACATAAATTGCAGAAAATAATAACCAACAATATCACAACAACAACAACATGATAAAGGAGTTCACCCCCAACTTGGCTACATCTCCTTGAGCCTCCATCAATGGACTAGGCTCTCTGGGATTAGTTTGTATAATTTATTTTACAATCTTATTCTCAAATCCAATGGAGTTACTAATTGTACCCCCAAAAATGACTATTAGATCTCTGAAAACAGACCATGGCTCATCTGGGCATGACCTCTTCTACTGGTGGCCTTGAGCTTCTCTAAGCTTCCCTGCAGCCAAAACACTTTTAAAAGTCCTTAGATTCCTATGCAACCTATTCCAATGAGTTCATAACATATCAATTAGCCAATAATGGCTATTCAGTCACTGAAAATGGACTTTGGCTCCCCTGGACATGGCCTCCTTCACTAGTGGCCCTGGGCTCCTTGGAGCTCTCTGGAACTTCCATGTAGAAAAACCTACAATAGAAGTCTCTAAATTCCTTTGAAACCTATACCAATGGCTTCAAAACATCCAAAAACCCCTAGTTGGGATTTTTTGGCACCTGGTTTGACCAAGAAATGAAGAATATAGACCTCCTGCAAGTTTTCTCCTTCAAGCTTACCGTCTCTGGTTCGCCAATTCACATCTTTGTGTGATTAACCTGGCTTTTGGGCGTTTCCTGTGCCTAAACCCAACATGTGAGCCATCTTCCACAAATCATGCCAAAATTTCACACGGTTAGGGGACTTAGCACACAAATCGATAGAGGTGTTGGACGCGTGGGTCATGTGACCACGTCCCACCATAAATTTTTGCACCCGTTGAAACTGCCCATGGTTGTGACAAGTGTCAAGCATGTGGGGAGGTAAAAGTTTGTGGTAGTGACAAGTGTCGGGCGCATGGGGGATCTGTTTGAAAAATCCTACGCAAAACTTTGTGAGGTAGGGTTGCATGGGAGCACATACAACCGGGGGATGGGGATAAACCCCAGCCCAGACCTGGCTCTAAACTTTACCATATTCGAATTTAAATATAATTCAAAACATTACATGTTAAGAACCATTACGTGGGCGGGCTGGTAGCCCAGTCCATGCCAAGTCACTTGCCACCTGGGGAGGTCCGGGGTCCGATCCCTACAGACTCCAACATACCATTTTAAACCATAACAGGGTGCCATGTGGCAGCCCATGCCTGGTCCACGTGGCACTATATAACTTGCCAATAAAATGCCATGTGTCTTTAAATCATTTTCCCACGTGTTTTCCACTTAGCACTTGCCACGTCAGCACTTTCCAACTCATCACTGACATGTCACCTTCCACGTGTGGGCCCATACCCTACCATGTCATCTTGTATGGACTGTATAGTCAACAATCCATACCCTGCCACATTAGTCTGTACGGACTGTACAGACTATACAGTCAGCAACATTTTGCTTGTTTGAAAAAATGAACAGAACGCGATATCTCACTCATTCAATGTCCGTTTGAACCCGTTCGATTTGTGTTGGGTTCATGGGGATGAGGCCTACGCCCCTATCCGTTTTGAAGTGATTCCAAGCACTTTGATTTTTGGGCTAATTTTGACCCCTGGTCCAGATTCTGATCACCTGTTGATCACGAGGACCCAAAAAGTTTTAAATCAACTTCAATATTCTTGTTATTCATCATGAAAGGATAACATATATGGTTTTATTTTGAACAAAAGAGAAGAAAATAAAAAAGATACTAAAAAAAAGGAAATTTCTTGTGTCCATATTATCATTGAATATCCCTATGTGTCAGCGTCATCCAACATTTTACAAAATCTAAAATAGAGGTCATATTCCAAAAATATGCCGATTTCCTCAATCATCTCTATTTCTTCAATCATCTCTATACTACTACTCCATTCGTAGAAATTTTCCTTTCTTTCCATACTTCATACTTAGTCATTTTCTTTCCTCCCCTTACTCCATACTTAGCCACTTTTCCTTCTTTTCACTCTACCCTCCTTCCTCTATACTCTGCATATTCCGTTACATTGCTCTCCATAATCCTATACTTATTCATTTTCATGAATGCAGATGCAAAATCCCTTCCCTCATCTTCACCTTCTATTCCTAACTTGACAACTTGAATTTACACAATATTCAATTTGCACTTCCCACTTCCACATTACCCAAATTTCACCCTTCATGACTTAGTCATTTTTTTATTTTTTAGAACTCGCATTTCCTCAATACTCAATTTTCACTTACCACTTCTGCAATACTCAATTTTCACTTCGCACTTCCGCATTACCTAAATTGCACCCTTCATGACTTAGTAATTTTACTGAGCTTTACAGTTCATTTTTACTACTATGTATTTTTATTTTATGATTTTATTATTTCATGAAATTACTCATTATATTCCTAAGTTTTATTCGTTTCCCCCTCCTTTGGCACATTGGGTGACATGTGGCAGTGAGGTGGACCTATTCCTATGTGACATGTGGTAGTGAGGTAGACCTGTCCCATTGTGACATATGGCAATGAGGTGGACCTACCCTCGGGTGATACTTGGATGATATTTATTGGACACATAGATGACTGGGAAAGTGATTTGGCATGATGACTAGGTGACGAGGTGGCAACCAAAAGCTATAATATGCACAAGCTACACAAGGTTCCATAGTTATTTTTTCACACAGAAATAATATAGGAATGAATTTTTCTTATAAACAAGATATGGGAACTATTCCCTAGTGCATGTGGGATAAATGGGGAGACTAACAAATAAAGGTCTCACAATTCACATGGATAAATCGACGATTTTTGAGTCTCTATCTTTCAGAGGCCATAATGTTTGATCCTCATGTCCAAATTGAGAAAAAAATAGCTCGTTGGAAAGGTAGAGATGAGAATAATAATTTGGAATCCATTTCCATGGCTGAAATCATTACTATCATTCCCTATAAATTAAATTACATTTGGGACTATTTTCTATCTTCGCAACTAATTATTTTTGGAACTTAAGATAAATTTATGAGATTCTAAAGCGGGTCTCGGTTGATGGAATGAATATCTAAGTTCATATATAAAAAGGGGAAAATAAAAATCTAACTCGGACCCTAAAGAATATTAAAGAAGATTTTAAAATAACAAGTGAAAGGAATTCAAGGGGTTAGTTGTTGTTCACAGTCAAGAGTCTTTGTAGCAGCGGAGAGTTCGTAAGAAGCAAGTTTTGTATTTCCAAGATTTTGTGAATTAGCTTGATTAGTTGTTTCTTCCTCATATTTATTTCTTATTGATTCTTTCCATCATGTTTTCCATGTATGTTTGGCAACAAGAAGATCTGAGTCTAATCAACTCTTTCTCTAGATTCTTTCATTCATTTCTCATGATATTTCAAGTCAAGAGGAGCAAAATCACTGCTTGTAAAAAGGCAAATGCATTTAATCTACTTTATCTAATTGTCATTGAGATATTGTTGAGGTTGTTTCATTCCTCTTTTTTTATACATTGTTAATCTTATAAAATTTGGGATTTTATTATTAATTTTTCCCACAAATAACTATTCGGGGCATTACATTAGTGATTTCTCAGAGTTTGAGTCTAAAGCATGATATTTAAAATGTGTGTTTATAAAAATAAATTTTGAGTTTAAATGTGATGATCATTTTAAGTTCTTTGATGACATTTCCATTCTACTTTTATTTCATCTTTCAAAGTCATAGATGATTCTGGGTTCAAACTATTTTTAAAGAAAGGTAGAATATCTATTGAAACAAGACTCCAAACCCTACAGATAAAAATCTCTGCAAACATATTTATTTATTCTTCTTGAATGAGATGATGTCATTGACAAGTACATATGTATATAATATTTTGTACATTTGTATATAATATCTTGTACATATGTATATAGGAGTTTTGTTGGAATATTTGTTAATGTTTACTATTGCAAGCATCTAAGTTCATATTGAACCTTGTAACTTCTTCCTCCTTTTTATTATTCTACACTTGTATTTTCCCTTTTTTTTCCTATGTATGTTTCCATTTCATTGATTTTCATTTCCTTATCTTACCCCAATGACTTACACCATTTCCATACTTAGATTATTTTTCATTTGTGGGTTGGCGAGCTTGCAGACTCACAATGTATCACGTTTCTCTCTTCATCTCTTTCGAACACTTAGTCTATTTTTTGTTTCACAGGTTGGTAGACTCGCAGACTCGGGGACTCATATTTTCGTTTCCTTGTATTTCCCATCTTCACAAGTCCATCTGACAAGAATCCATACTTATCCATTTTTTCTATCACGACGGACTCATGCACTCACAAAATCACATTCTCATTTGAAATTTCCCACTCCGCCACCCCGCCATGACATGTCTTGCCTCTTCACATTTATAGAGTTAAATTAAATGATAATTCTATGAACTCAACTGATTTTGATCGATGTAAAGGCCATTATTAATGATGTTTCTATCAAGGAAAATACCCTTTATTTTACGTTATTATTATCAATCAAAGATATAACATAAAATATTTTTTTATTGTTTTGATCGACGTTACAGAGAAGTTTGTCAACCCGTTGAAGATGGCCACAAGAAGGAAACATTTCTATGGGGATATCTTAAATCTACTCACTAGAGAGGATCCCAATTATCAATGGTCGAGGGAATATTGGTATTACTCAACGCTTCCAAACATAAATAGTAACAAAGTCTAGACATCAGGAATAACTCTCGTTGGTTGTGTCCCTGAGGTTTTCAAATGTAAATATATTGTCACCTAGTGCATTGACAAATTCATCTAGAATAGAATAACCATTCCTCTACAAAGTGACTCTCCTTTTTTATTGGCACCTTCAATCACCAATAAAATGTTAAAGCTACCAGAGCCAAACCTAACTGATTCAAAATCAACATTTTTGGTGACCATACTGGGGAATCGATTTTAAAGATTGGTTTTTAGACCACAAATTTTTCATGACTTTGCCTCAGCCAAATAAGCTCAACTAGAAATCGGATTGGGAAACCAGAGAAGTATTCTACATCAATTATATAATATTACAATAACATCAACTCTAACTCTAGAGGATTTAGGAAGATCTTGGCAAACTCTTGTTCAAGAAGAACAACAAGAAATCCTTAGATGACAAAGAATAGACAAAATACAAATGCGAAGAGCTCAAGCAAAAAATAGAAACTGAAGCTGGATGAATAAAAAGGGCTATTGAACAAAAGTAGAAGTAAGCAGTTGCAAGTTGAAAAACGTCTTGTTGGAGAAAATAAGAAATATCCAGGAATGAGTGATCGACAAGAGAGATGAGAAAAAAGAAACGAATAAAGACGAGAGGAAAGACATGAAGAGAGATGGGAAGAAAGGCACAAAGAAAGATGTGAACCAAGGTATAGAATCCTAAGGAGGAGGCTAAGAGATTCTCCTCTGAACCTCCGAGGAAAAACAAATGAGCTCCCTATCCTTCCAAAGGGGACATTGAAACAATTCTCAGGGGATGGAGCGATTGATCCAAAAAGACATGTAGATTTATTCTTGGATGTTTATGATTTCCATCTTATTGAAGATGATGATGTGATGGTAGGATTATTTCTCCAAACCTTGGTTGATCAAGCTTATGAATGGTACACATCACTTCCTGCAAGATCAATTGGGTCATTTGAAGACCTTGAAACAATGTTTTTGAATATGTTTTCTCCTCCAGTTTCTTATCATACTCTTCTCACAAACTTTACTCAAATTTGTCTAAGGAAAAATGAAAGAATTCAAGATTTTAATTTGAGATTCAATAAGACAATGAAATAGATACCAGAAGAAAAAAGGTTAAATGATCCAATAATACTTGGTTGTTATAAGAATGCTATTCCTTCCAATGTAAACTTTTCTATTGGAGCCTCTCAAATTGAAAACCTAGATGAAGAAAATGGAAAGGCCACATAGATGGAAGAAATTATGTTTGAAACAAGAGCTGACCCTGATATTATTTTGGGAAAAGTACGAATACAAATAGATAATTTGGCCATTTATGATTAGGGGGCATCAAGTTCAAGGAAGAATGAGGATAAAAAAACACACCATCTTAGAAATCAAGTAGCTGGAGGGGGTTTCTTCAAAGGAACCATACCAAATGTAAAAAATGACCCTGTTGCAGTGCAATAAACAAAGAAAAATATTGAGATTGCCCAAATGAACATAAGTATTAGGTAAATGCAGAATGAAATAATTAGATTGAGAAGAAATGAAAACTTCATGCCTGGTTCAAGGATGCCAATTCCATAACAAAGAAGAAATCATGCTCAAGAACATAGGACAAGAATTGAGAACACTAATGATCAACAAAGATAGAGGATTCCATGGGAACCTAATCCCAATGAAGTAATACTCGAAGAAGCTTATGATGAACAAACTATTGAAAAAGATGCCTACTATATTCAAGAAGAAATTATTTAATCTATAGAGATAGATGGAATCTAGACATCCATGTACATATTTGAAGAAGATGAAGAAAATACTATCTCGCAAGACAATGTTGTCCAAACACGGGGACAATTAAATAAATCCAAAACAAAGGAAAATGTAGAAAAATTAAAATAAGAAGAAAACACAGAAAAAGACAAGGAGAAAGAGAAGAATAAATCAAATGAACTACGAAGAATGGTAAATACCCCTCAGATGATGTATAATGTGTTCGATGATCTCAGTAAATTAAGAATCACTCTACCTTTCACAAAAGCGGTAAAAATCCTGCAGCAGAGGGAAAACATTCTAAAACTTTTAGATGAGCCAAGCGAAAGAATTGTAGATGTTATTGCAAATCCAAAGAAAAATCAAACTATATAAGCTGTTAAGTTAAGAGGCAAAGCACCACCTTTTTATATATCAATTGAAAACCATGATGTTGTACTACACAATTGTTTGATAGATTCCAGAGCAATGAATGATATCATGCCTCTGGTAATGATGGAAGCACTCAATATGAGATGTATAAAATATTCTAAAATAGGAGAAAGCATTTATGCAATTGATTCCAGAAAAGTACTAGCCTATGGAGAAATCAAGGACTTCTATGATTGGATTACCGCTGCCCCCATACTATCACCATGTTCACTATCATAGTGGTCAATCTTCTCCCAACATATGGAGTAGTCCTTGGAAGAGATTGGTATTCAATGATAGGTGGTTACATAATGAATTCTGGTAGTTGCATGATGCTACCAAATAAATATGGGATGATTGTTGTTGGGAAAAATACCCTACGAACTAGCAAACTAGGGTCAGACTTGCATGCAGATTTTGACTGAAAATAAGTTACTTTTTAACCTACAACCCAAGATTAAAACCCTTCTTTCACAGTAAATGCATGAAGAGAACCACCAACCTTATTACCAACATTCGATGTAGATCCTCCGTTGTGCTTCGACCACTTCCTTGCGCTTCTCCTTCCACAGATAACCTGCAATCAAGACAAATAACAACTATGCATGCGTGCTACTTCTCTACTCAAGGGTTAGAAATCAAGCATAAATTCATCAAATCATAGACAATTCATACATTGGGACGGGAAAAGTATTCTTTTTATTACTGAAAATGAATCAACTTACAATCAAAGCTGAGACCGGCCACCGCTCCTTGAACCTGATCCTAGGCTCCTCTTATTCTGTCCTCTAACTGCTTTGCATTAAATCTCCTTTGGCATGAGGAAAGGCTAAAGGGTTGGGACAATGGATTATGTAAATGGGCAGAGTTTCTTCGCTATATTTTTCCTCTTCCAAATGGTACCCCTACCCCTTCTTTTATAGGCTAGAAGGAGCTAGGGTTTTGGAAGAACCCTCGGCCATGCATGGCCGTGAGTTTTGGTTAACTGACCCATAGATTTTTGTTCCGTCAGCAACTTTCCTTTTTTCGTGCTTTGTTAGGTACAAGCGGGCTGTAGTGAGCCAGCCAGCATGCACACGTGTGTAGTAATGGGTTAGGGCGCGTGGGCCTTGACACAAGAGGATTTCCAAAGAGTTGTTCAGCAGATGTTTTGGCAATGAAGGGATATAATTTGGCCTGATGCCAGGTAAGCATGTGTGGTGAAATTTAGGGTTATAACAATGATTTTGAAAGTTCCTTGTGAACCCAGAAAACCATTTTCATTAAAAAAGAAAGACAATGAAATGATGCAAGATTATGTAGATGCGGGTATTGGAAATTATGCTATACTTGATTTGGAGAAATATGAAAGTTTGAAACAAGAAGATGATTCTTTCACTGGATAATGGAGAATGCCATTTGATGGTGCATGTTCAACCTCAGAGAGCGGGTTTGGAATTGTACTTAAAAGTCCTGATAAATTTGTATATCCATATGCTATCAGATTGGAATTTCCATGCACTGACAATGAATTAGAGTATGAAGCACTCATTCAAGGAATGATCCTAGCATTGTAGATGAATATTGAACACTTGATTATAACTAGCGACTTTGAATTGATTATAAATCAAGTCAATATTCAAAGATATAAAATTAAGAAGGAAAAACTTAAGTTAAATGTCAAAAGAGTAAATGAATTAATGGAATATTTTTGTTCATTCAATATATCTTTTGTCCCAAGAGAGAAAAATAAAAAGGTGGATTCATTGGCCCTTGCTACTTGATTATCTAATCCAGATGACATTCAAAGTAAAATTTCATTTCAAGTCAAAATAATTTTCAGACCTTCGGTGCCTAATAATTAGGAACATCTTCAGGTATTTGAAAATGATGAAGAATTGAATGATTCCTTGGCCAATGAAAATAATTGTGAGGAGAATGATAATAATGTTGCCTCTATTTCAAAGGACTGTGTAAAATTAGATTCTATTTTTAAAAGAGATGATAAAGAAAATAATCTCGAAGAAGAAGTATCAACTCGAAAGGCGAAAGAAACAAAGAAAATAAATATTGGAATTGAGGATTCCCAAAAATATTTAAATCTTGGAATTGATTGTACAACATAAGAAATTGATCAATATAATGCCTTATTCAAAGAACATATTGATTTATTTGCATGGATTTATGATGATCTGAAAGCATATGAAAAATCCATATACCAACATGTTGGCACTCCATAAATTTCATGCTAATCCCATTTCTTTGGAGGTGCCATTGGAGTTTTTACAACATAGTCCTTTCTTCATGCATTGGGATTCTCAAGCAGGAGCACTAATTCTCTAGCCATTAATTGGGTGATAAAGGATGGAGCAGGAAAGGATTGGAAAGTTACTATTTGCAGGAAAGGGGAAAAAGTTTGATTGTGACCTGAAACATGACATATTCTAATGGATGTGGGTGCTTTAGTGGAACTTGTGACTGTAATAGTTCCATCTATTTTTCTACCACTTGAATGTGTGGAAAATGTGGTGAATAATATTGTTGCAGTATCCTCAACAGAAAATCGTACTCCTATTTACAAATATTTTGAAATTAGAGAAAACATTGGGGACATTATTGCAAAAGGAGAATGCACTAGTAACATAGCAGATTTACTAGGAACAAGTCTTGGCATTATCATTTCTAGGAGGAATAAACATATACTGCTGATTTTTCTCTTACTCTTCTTTGGCTATGTCTTTTTTCCATATTGGGATGTAAAATATGTGACACTTCCCACCTTGAACCAAGTAATATTTGAAGTGGAATTTCAATATCTTCTCAAGATAGGTCAGGTTCAAGATATTCTATTAGAAACATATTTTTTGAAATCCTTGTGCCCTTGATTCAAACAAAGATGATAGTATGAATCACCCTTTTTGAGAAGCTTTAAATTTTGAATAATAAGGCAAGCATACACAACACTTGCGTAGCGCACCAGTGATACACAAATGTTGTACTAATATATAAATGAAAATGACAACATACAAGGTCGGGTATACCAAATTGGAGGTTAAATCAAGGTTTAGTATCAATGGCTGCTGTTGGTTGTGGAGCTTGATTATGCTCTTGATTTAGAGGTCTTTTTACTTTCAACCGTGTTTATACCCCATGAAGTATTTACACCCCATAAGTATGTACACTCTTCCACGCGGGGGAGTTCAGAGGGGGGTACCCCCTCTGCGGGGTCCGAGGGGGCTATCCCCCCGGCTGGGGGGAAGCGGGGGTTCGGGGGCAAAGCCCCCGAAGCAAAAATTGCCTTGTAAAAGTATATTGTGATTTCATTGTAAATCTGGACCGTTCATTATAAGGTCACAGATCTAATGATAGAGATTATGTTAGGGTTTTTTTTTTTTGCCCTAGAAGGCAACCCTCTTTTATGAGGGAAATGTATTGCGGCTATGTATGTTGGTGAGTATTGTATTCTGAGAGAAGAGACTGTGAGATAAAGAAGAGGAAGTTACAACGAGTTTTGCTGTAGGTTGTATCCCTTCATTTTGCTGGATAATAATAAAGAAAGGACCTGGCAATTTCTCTGGTGGACGTAGCCCACACTGGGTGAACCACGTAAATCTATGTCTCTCTTGTATTGTGTATCTTCTATGTTTTGTTTCCGCATTTGTTTTATTTTATTGCTCCGCAGTCCTGTTTTTTCTAACAACTGGTATCATAGCATAAGGTAACTCGCAGGAAAAGAGGGTTCCTGGTTCGAGTGGGAGCAATGTCAGAAGATGGAAAGTTTAGGGTCAAGAAATTTAACGGCCAAAACTACCAGTTATGGAAGATGTAGATGGAAGATTATTTATATCAAAAGGATCTATTCCCACCATTGAGCGGAGTAGCAAAGAAGCCAGTGGCCATGAAGGATGAAGAATGAGAGATTCTTGATAGAAAGGCTCTAGGAACGATACGGCTGAGCCTGGCAGTGTCAGTGGCTTTCAATATCTCGAAAGAAAAGACAACGAAGGGTTTGATGGATGTGTTGGCCAAATTGTATGAAAAACCCTCAGCGTCCAATAAGGTATTTCTAATGAAGAGATTATTTAATATGAAGATGTCGGAAGGTGGGTCTGTTGTAGATCATTTAAATGAATTTAATACGGTTACTAATCAACTAAGTTCTGTAAAAGTGGACTTTGATGATGAGGTTAGGGCTCTTCTAATCTTGTGCTCATTGCCAGAAAG
>JASDQU010372648.1:7929-19133 GCA_032191745.1 Picea mariana
CTCTACATGCAACCCTGGAAATAAATTTTTTCCCCAGAGAAAGAAACTTTCAAAAAGGTACCAGTCTGGCTGAGATTTTATTCCCTACCCCTAGACTATTGGTTGCCCTCTACCTTTGAAGCAATAGGAAACAAACTAGGGAAATTTGTGAAGACCTTAGAAGCCACCCTAAAAGGAAGATACACATCATATGCAAGAATTTGCATAGAGATGGACGTTTCGGGAGCACTCCCAGAAGCCATAAGTCTAGAATTCAGGGATGAGGAATGGATCCAAAACATAGATTATGAACAGATCCCATTTAGATGCAGAAGATGCCATGAACATGGACACTTGATCAGAGACTTCCCTCTAAACAAAAAGCAGGAAGCGGCAAATCCCAAATCACAGCAAGACGAGGAAGGGTTTATAACCCCAAACCCCAGGAACAGAGCTAATAAAAAGAAAAAGAAAACTTTGGCAGGAAACACCCAGGGGACCCGGAATACAATAGAAGGAAGGGACCAAACAAACAAAGGGACAGAAAAAGATAAGGACTCAGCAAAAGTCCCAAAAGTCAAAGACCAAGCAACAAAAAATCCCACCCAACAGCCAAACAATACAATTGTTCAGGGAAGTTGCGCAACTCCGATGGATGGAGAAACAAAAGATGAAAACACTGCCATGAAAGACGCTGAGGGGGATGCAAAAATGACCTTGAGCGAAGTAGATACAAAAGACCTCGATCTCAGAGACTTGGTGGAAAGGGAAGGCATAGACCTTCTTCACATTTTAGAACAATGGAAAAGGCAGGGAGTCGACAGCGTACCAACAGAGCAACTCGACCGCATCCAATACTTGTTCCTACTACAGGAGGAAGCCAAAGACAAAGGAAAAAAATGCACACATAGGGAGATAGGACACCTAGGAGTGAAAGTCGACGAGGGACAATCGCAACTATCACCCAAACAGATGAGGAGGAAAAAAGGCAGGAAATCAAACAACGTAGCACTACAGGAGCTAGGAGCGCTACTGATCAACTCGAGTAAGATCAAGAAACTCTTTCCCCATTCTCCCCCGCATGTTTAAATGAAGGTCATAACTTGGAATATAAGAGGCCTAAACAACCCAAGAAAACAAAGAATCCTTAGAAATAAACTAAAGCAGGAGCAACCGGATCTCTGTTTTATTCAAGAGACGAAATGTACTACAGATAGAATGGAGGCAATTAGTAAACAACATTGGCACAAGTACAAAATGGTAGCCATCGAAGACCACCAAAGGTCAGGTGGCATACTAACGTTGTGGAACCCACAAATCTTAAGTTTCATAGAAGCCGAAGCAACCAGGTACACCCTAACGGTGCGCATGCAAATCATAGGAAACACTGAGGAGATTCTCTGCACAAATGTGTATGGACCCCACGGGCCAGAGGAAAAGAAAGGAATGATCTGAGACCTAGAAGATATAAAAGGTCGAGCCACCAACCTCCACTGGATCTTGGCAGGGGACTTCAACATTATTACCTCCCTTGTGGAAAAAAAGGGTGGTACGAGAAGACTAGATCGGGAGGCGGAGGAGTTTTAAAATTTTATAAACAGAGTGGAGATGGTAGATCTCCAAACTAAAAATGCCAATTCACCCGGAACAACAAACGAATGAACCAGTTTCAGATAGCTACAAGACTTGACCAATTCCTTATATTGGAGTCAATCATTTTGCAGGGGCTAACATTAGATTGCAACATCCTACCCTAGGTGGTTATGATCACTGGCCAGTGCAACTGGAAGTTGGCTTCCAAACAACACCTAAGAATAGACCCTTCAGATTCGAGAAATTCAGGATTGATCACCCGACTTTCAAGGAAAAAATCAAACAGTGGTGGTGGGAGGAGCAACCGGATCAAGGGACTAGGATGTTCAAAATACATAAGAAACTTAAATACATCAAAAATAAACTCAAGGATTGGAACAGGGAGATCTTCAGGAATATAAACACAGAGAAAAACGACATTGAAGAAAAAATGAAAAAAACTCCAAGAAACTTGCATGTGGGAAGGCTATACGGAGGACCGGAAAAGGGAAGAGCTCCAAATGACCCAAGAGTGGGAGGTGCGATGCCAGCAGGAGGAAACACTCTGGCGTCAGAAGTCCTGCATCCGATGGCTAAAGGAAGGAGAGCGGAACACCAAGTTCTTCCATAGAACAACCATGGCCAGAAGAGCCCATAGCAAAATCCTAAAGATCAAGGACCAGGATGGAATCGAGCGCGAGTCCCATTAGGAGATCGAAAGCGCTATGGTTAGACACTTCCACGGGATATCCCAAGAACCACATCAAGACAAATCGGAGGCCATTCAGGGGATAACCTAGCATATTCCGCACTTGGTTACAGAGGAACAAAACATCTTCCTGAACAAACCTATCGCCACGGAAGAGGTGGACCAAGCTCTCTAGGAAATGCCCAATGGGAAAACATCAGGTCCAGATGGCTTCATTGTGGAATTCTTCAAAGCCTATTGGGAAATTGTCAAACATGAAATCTATAAGGTAGTAGAGGACTCTAGAAGGTCTGCCTCCATCCTTAAAGCACTAAACGCAACCATGATCACCCTAATCCCCAAAGAAAATGAAGCCAAAACCCTGGATCGGTACAGAGCCATAGCACTTTGTAATGTGATCTACAAGATCATATCTAAAGTCATAGAAAATAGATTGAAACCCCTCCTACCTTCATTGATCTACAAGAACAGGCAGGCTTCGTGGAAGGTAGACAAATAATGGACAACATCATCCAAGCCCATGAGATCATTCACACATTAAAACTTCAGAAGAGGGGGGGAATGTTAATACAATTGGACCTAGCAAAATCTTATGACAAAATTAGCTGGCATTATATGATTAAGGCCTTGGAAGCCTTTGGTTTTACCTAGCACTGGATCAGACGGATTGTCAGTTTAGTATCCACAACAAGCTACTCGCTACTAATCAATGGAGCCCCGACCAAACCTTTCTGGCCCACGAGAGGGATCAGACAAGTAGACCCGTTGTCTCCTTATTCATTTTGATGATGGAAGGCCTCAGTCGGAGCATAAAGAACGCAACAACAACTAGGGAAATAACAGGGCTCAAACCTTTTGAAAACTGCCCTACTTCAACCCACCAACAATTTGTGGATGATACACGACTCCACGGAATACCCACGGTCAAGGAAGCCAAAGCCTACAAACGCATCCTAGAAGATTTTGGGAAGCCTCGGGCGTTGAGATCAACCACTCCAAGTCGATGGTCTTTTTCTTTAATACCAATCCAGTTATCCAAAGGAATTTGACCAACATTCTAGGTTTTGAACGGAGAACACTTCCAACCAAGTATTTGGGGATTCCTTTGACAGAAAAAGTTTATAAGTTGTCAACATGGGAATGAGTAATAAACAGACTACAGGAGCAGATAAAAAACTGGACGTATAGGTCCCTCAATCTAGCCGACAGACTGATCCCAACCAAGACCGTTTTACAAGTCATCCCCACCTTTATGATGCCAGTCTTCCCCACTCCACAGGGGATCCTACAGAAAATCAGAGCCATCTAGAGGGACTTCCTGTGGCGAGGTGTTGAAACAAAGAAAAAATGGGCCCTAGTGGCCTAGGAGAAAGTCTGCAGGCCAAAAAGCAACTGGGGCTTGGGGCTACAAGATCCACAAACGACCAACTATGCATATGGGGTGAAACTCTGGTGGCGGTGGGTCAAAGAAACTGCAACACATTAGGTAAACCTATGGAAGGAAAAGTACGCACCGAACACCCGCGACCAGGACAAAATCTGCTTTGGAGGAACCAAGGAAGGCTTAGCCATTTGGAACCTAGCCTAGCGCAACAAAGCATGGATTCAGACACATAGTTTTTTGGAAATCAGGAATGGCAGAACAACCAGATTATGGGAGGATGCTTGGCAGTAGGAACCAAAGGTGGAAAGCCCGGACAGAGAGATACTCCAATAGGGCCTCATCACACAAGGAAAAATCAACGTCTACCAATACTGGTAGCAGGGAACAGACCGCGACAAATGGAGAATTTATGACAAGATTAATTCTCAGAACAATGAGATACCCGCAACAACAGTAGAAGAGGTGGAGGAGGAACTGGGCAAACGGAAAATAACAGTCATGGAAGGAGAGGACCAGTTGAAGTGGGGCAAAAAATACGGAGGGGAATTCAACCTAAAAGAAGTCCAGCACTATCTGGCGGACCCAGACTAAGACGACCTGGCGCAACACTGGGATAAGCTCTGGAACAGCCCCCAATGGCCAAAGATTAAGATCTTCCAGTGGCTAATATTACACAATCGCATCCTAACTTGGGATAACCTAAGGAAAAGAGGCTTCATTGGTTCGTCAAGATGTCATCTTTGTCAAACTCAGGAAGAAACAACCAACCATCTCCTTGATGAATGTGCCTACATTGCGAAACTGTGGGACTGGGCAGCAAGTATCTTTCGCCAGTGCGACATGATCCGTGGTAACATTGCCGCAACAATCAAGCTCTAGAGAGAAAACTACAGCGACCAAGAAGAGGTGAAACTCTGTTGGACCCTCATCCCAAGAATGATCATATGGTCGATATGGAAGGAAAGGAACCAACGCATTTTCAGAAACCAAAGCTGTCCAAAAGGGAAGATCAAGGAAACAATAACCGCCATGATACGTGAGATGATTATGAGCTGCAACTTCCAGGAGGGTAGAGTGCAACCCACGGATCAGGACTCCCGAGTCCTAGAGGTTTTCCAACTAGAAGGTGGGTGCAACCCTAATCCAAACAGACACTAGCCACAACTCCAAGTAGGTGAGCGCAAATGGAAACCACCACCTTCAGGCTCCCTCAAGTTGAATTTTGACGGGGTGATGAAAGGCAACCCAGGAAGAACAAGTTTGGGAGGGGTAATCAGGGATAGTAAAGGGAACATCATACGACTGTACACCAGAAGCCTAAGCAACTCAACCAATAAAGCCGCAGAATTTGGAGCCCTGGAGACAGGCCTGGAGATTCTCATCCGAGAGGGGATGAAAAACGCCATAGTGGAAGGAGACTCTACGCTAGTCATCAACACAGTGAGAAAACTCCAAAACGGTACCAGAATAGGTAAAATCTAGAGGCACTGGCGATTGGCCTACCTACTGAAAAAAATCCAGGAGAACTTGCGGATAGGGATCACTGTGGAGTTATGCTGGGTGAGGAGGTCAGCAAATGGACTGGTGGACAGAATAGCAAACAATGGGGTCGAGAACGAAGGTCTAGAACTGGACACAATCTGGCGCAACATCCCACAAGGTCAATTCTGGGCAAACTGCACCCAACTTGCGGCAAAAGATTGGGACAACAGGAGTAGTACGTAAGATTATGGCAAGAATGGAGGCACAACAGATATTGAAGGACACGTAGGTCCCAGACAGGAGTAGATGGCCCACCAATCAAATAAGGTTATAAATGCAGACGAAGATCACACATCAGGCGAAGGTACGACACCACGGTCCCGTCAATAGAAAGAAGTACAGAAGTTACCCATTGAAAAGCAGAAGAGATAACTCGCAGGTAGTAAAGGATGAAGGATGACAGGTTACACTAGGGCCAAGTAGGAGCACACCTCACCTAAGTACAGATATGGGATGGGGAAAGGGATGGCATACAACGAGCAAGGCAAAGCATTGGCACAGGGATAACGACAAGATCATCAAGCGCACGCGCTCTAGAACAGAGGATACTGACGGGCAGGACCACCTTGAAGAGCAGGCCATGATTGCAAGGACGAGACCATAGCCGGGTTGGCTCCATAAAGACAGGGACACCAAAATTTACCACAGAACGAGGCATCGCAATTACAGGGGCCACCTTACTTACCAGAAGGGGGTGAAACGGAATAGGGAAAGAACCCAATGTAAAAACCACCACCTGCAAGTGAAGATGGTATGCATGAAGAAAACCAACACCAAAACAGGCCCCCAGGGGAAGGAACCTCCACAGAGCACCTGGCGGAAGACAAGAATCGAACAAGCGGCCAAGGAAGCAAAGAGCACCTTCCACATGAAGATAGAGACCAAGGGGAAGAAGATCATTAAAAGATGGGAGGGAGAAATCAACAACGCCCGCAGGGGCAAAGCCTAGTCAACACTAACCCAGGAAGCAGGGGGGATACAGGACCCCGGAGCCACACAACCAAGGTTAACCCTCTACCACAGGATGGTGGAGGAAGCTTGGAGAACCAAAATGTTGATAGGAAAGATGTGTTCGGAACGGGGGGAGACCAACAGGATGGAAACCAAAGAGCAGAAGAAAGAGCGCACAGGAATTCTCAACCGCCTTAGTAACCTGGAGGCGGGGGTAAAAAGGCTGGTGGAGGACCAGAAAAGACAACAGGAGAAACTGGAGCGAATGGCAGGACAATTTCATCTCTATCTACGCTACGTCCACCATATAGATATCACTCTAGCCGACAGAAATGGAACCCCGGCATGCATCAGAAAGCTACGTCTGGTGGAATAGAGGGAGGAGGACACCACAACAGGAAGGGGATGAAGAGCACCCCATCAACCTAGACTAGCCCAGATCATGTCTCTCAGAGTAAGAGCTAACCCCACTATGTTTAGACTTTTTGTTTTCTTTTTATGAAATTTTTAAGACTGGATTATGGTAGCCTGGGTTGGTTTCCCGTGGTGGCGACCCAGGCACTTCTTGTTTATTTTCAGATACTGCATTCCAGGGACCCCGGATCTGGTTTCCATTCAAACAGGTCCTGGGAGACCAAGCATTCGTTTTGTACTATAACATTATAACTCAATATAGATTCACACACTCATTTACCAAAAAAAATAAAATAATAATTAATCCAATTTTATATAATAAATATTTATATTATCTTATAGATAACCTGGAACCATATTATTTCAATCATATTTTTATATTCTATTTTTATTTTTATTAATAAATTACATATATTTATTTTAATTTCATTAATTTTTTACTTTGTTATATTATTATTTTTATTAAAATCATTATAATATTATTATCATTTTTAATAATAATTTATTATTATTATTTTATTTAAAACTACATTATTAATAATTATTATCAATTTCTCAATTCAAGAAATTTCATTTGTAATGTTATTAAATTTTTTATATTTTATATAATCTTCAACCCATACTTTGATTACAAGTATTAAAAAAAACCATCAACATTATACCCTCATACTCTATTATTATTTTTATACTCTTACCATTGTTCCATCTTCTCGAAAAGAATATGTATATCATCGATAATAACATTTAACTTTTTCCACTAAATTATTTATTTATTTATTCCCAATCTCAATATTATATTTATATTCATAGAAAATTATGTATATTCCTTGAACATGTGCATGTCTCGGACCATTTCTGAACAAAAAAATGGAAATTATTGCCATTTATAATATCATTCTTAATTCAATGCTCATCTTTTAAAAAAAAAGTGACATCTGCGAGACATTGCCTTTATATTATATATATTAATTTCATATGCATTGAATAATATTAATATATTCCTTGAACATGTGCATGTCTCGGACCATTTCTTAACCCCCAAAAAAATGGAAATTATTGCCATTTATAATATCATTCTTAAACCAATGCTCATCTTTTGAAAAATAAAAAAGTGACATCTGCGAGACATCGCCTTTATATTATATATATTAATTTTATATGCATTGAATAATATTAAATAATAATAATAAAATAAAAATTCATATTAGGAAGAGTTTGGTAAAGAAAAAGTCATATGAGGGAGAGTTTGAAAAATTATGAAATGGAATATTAATTTTAAAAATAATAAATATAATTATTTAGGAATTTTAGAATTTTTAAGGCATAAAGTTGTAATCATTTTTTGTTTGTTAATAATTTATAATAATATATTTATTATTAGATCAATATATTTGGGTGGAAAGAATAACAATCATTCTTCTTTAAGTATTAGAACTAGCAATTCATTGTTATAACATTGAAAAATTATCATATATTTATCAATTTTTTGGAAAAAAATTATTTATCAATTTTAAAAATAGTAAATATTTGAGATGATTTATTTAAGAAAATGATTTTTTTATAAGGTTTAAAATAAGTATATTATATCTTTGTGGTTATAATCATCGTTATCAATTTAAATCATTTTCATTTAGTTAACAATATCAGTATCAATCATTTAAATTATTTTCTTCTTATTTTTTTTATTTTTTTTTAACAGGAACGATTATGTTTTGGTATTAAAATTCTCGGCATAAATGCCCATTTACAATCTTTCCAATTTGTCAGGACAGCTCCCAATATTCCTCTATAATCAGGATCCCCCTGTCTCTAATTCTTACATAACGGAGCTTCTTGAAATTCAAAAATTCCTTTAGCGGCACGAATTCCCCTAACTTAAAGGCGCATACAAACTGCTTCAGCGAAAGGCAAAAAAACATAAGAACACATCTAAGGAATTGGATCCCAGTTTTCCTTATCGTTCCATACTAGAGTGCCTGCAGGAAGAAGAGCAACTCTATTTGCTTCCGCATCCGCTTCTTTGTTGTTTTCCCTCAGAACATGGAAGAAGCTAATCTTTTGAAAGGAGCTGACAGTCTTTTTAATTCTGGCCATCAATCTAGAAAACCGAAGATCCTTCGGATTTGAGTTTTCCACGAGCATTTTTATGAGAGTCTAAGAATCTCCAATGATCTTCGCTTCCTTGATGCACGTCTTTTGCAAAATCTTGAGGCCTTGAAGCAATGCCATCACCTCTGCTTGGGTGTTGGTGTCTTGGCCTAGGCCCCATGCATACTTGTGCTCAGTTTGTCCATGCTTGTTCTTGATGACTCCACCTGCGGGTGCATTCCCTGGATTGCCTTTTGTCGCCCCATCGAAGAACAAAGAGTAACAATCCATCTCCTTGTTCCAATTTCTGAAGCTATCTTCTGGCATTCTGATTTGCCAATCTTTTTTCTTTTCCGCTTGGATATCTACATTGGAATATTTCAATCCCAACGATCTTCCCCACTCCACCTCATGAGGGGAGAGATTTTTATCTGTGATGCTCCGCATATGCTCATTCAAGAATTCTTTGAGAGTGGATATTATCTTAGTCATGATGACTTTTGCATTGTGCATTTTCCCTTGGAAGATCCTACTATTTCGCTCCAACCAGATTTGCCAACAGGTCAACTTTGGCAAAACCAGCCACGCGGCCTTAAACCAAAAATTGTTTGGGAGCTGTCCAAGATAGCGATACAACAAATTAGTGTGTAATTCGACAATGGATGGTGGAAGCGTTATGTTCACTTGGCAATGGGTCAACACTTCGCCCCAAACTTCTAAAGCGTAACTACATTCCAACATAATATGATTGGTGTTTTCTTCATTTCCCAAACAAAGAGAGCATCTGGAGGGCCGTGGAAGCCTTTCTTCACTAGGTTGTCTACTGTAAGCACACGATTGTGGCAAAGCAGCCAATTAAACAAATCAATTTTGGGGATGCATTTTTGTTTCCAGAGACCTTTCCATAGTTCTGGACATGGGGGAGCATAGGGAATTGCTCGTAACAATTTGTAACTGTGTGCCACAGAGTAAACGTTAGAATGCGGCCCCTAGCCTCTCTGATCATTCTTCTTTTCATGCGTTGAATCCTTCCCTTTAAGCTTCGCACGTAATTCCAACCATGTGTTTTCCAGATTGCTCGGCAAGTTCGACTTCCTCCACTCCAACCAGACGTTTTCTTTCCAAATTGAGATATCCCACAGAGAAACCAAGCCCGCATTCTTCATCCATAGACACAAGTCTTGAAGCTCATGGACGTCTGCAAGGGGAGCCTCGTTCATTATTCGATCCTCCCAAAGCTTTATAATTTTCCCATTCCCCGAGATCCAATATAAGTTGTCTTGAATGAGTGCTTGGGCTTACTTGCACAGTTTGTGGATTTGGGATCCATTAATAACTTTGACAGGTCTGTCTAGGCAACGTTTTCTTGGACCCGTAAAGTATTTCTTCCAGAGTGCATGCTGCGCCCAGCCAGCCTTAGGAGCAACCTGCCTCCAGAGAATTTTGGCACCCAACACTAAATTGTGCATTCTCAGATCTTTGAAGTTCAGGCCTCCCTCTAATATTGGCTTGGTGACTTTGTCCCAATTGACAAGAGGCAATCTGTTTCTGTTTTGTTTACCACCTTTCTAGAAGAAACTTCTTACAATGCCTTCCATTTTCCTGAGAGTTCCAAGGGGATCTAGCATAAGGGAAGCTTGATAGATTGGGAGACTATTTAAAACCGATTTAATAAGCACTGTCTTCCTTGCGAGATTCAACCAAGAGAATTCCCAGGCCTATAATTTATTTTTAAATTTGTCAATGATGGGGGTCCAATCCTTACTTGTAGGATTTTTCTGAAAAATAGGTAGCCCAAGGTACTTAAAGGACATCCAATGCATGGAACCGCCAAACCCCTAGCATCTGACAATGACATTAAGGTCAATTTGCGTCACGTTCTAGCCATAGAAATGGCACTTTTCTGAATTCAGTCTGCTGCCAGAGGCCTCACAGAATTCATCCACAACCAGTTTGAACTAACTGGCAATATGAACAGAAGCTGACCCAAGGAGGAGGGAATCATCTGCGAATAAAGCATGATTGATTTCTTTTACTCCTCTCGCTATTTGGAGGCCTAATATATCCTGATCAATTCTGCTTTTTTCCAGGGTAAAGCTTAAGGCAAAGGCTTGGAGAACAAAGAGCAAGGGAGAAAGTGGGCATCCTTGCCTTAGCCCTCGCGTGGCTTTAAAAAATTATGTTCCTCTCCCATTCACCACCGGAGCGATCCAAGGCTCGAAAATGCATGCTTTGATCCAATTAATGAAGCCAGACCCAAAACCATTTTTTTGCAAAACTTCGAACAGAAAAGAGTGCCTAACCCTATCAAACGCATTTGCAAAGTCGAGTTTAACTATCATACCTTTTTCTATTCTCTTCAGACTTGAATGAAGTGCCTCTTGGACTAAGATTATGTTATCCACGATTTGCCTTCCTTGAATGAAGCCCCCTTGGTTCTTCGGAATGAGGTCTAAAAGAAGCCCTTTCAATCTGCTGGCAATCACCTTTGATATGATCTTGTATCCAATGTTGCACAAAGAAATGGGGCGGAACCTGTTGAAGGAATTTGCACCCTTTTCTTTC
>JASDQU010372648.1:37138-49117 GCA_032191745.1 Picea mariana
TAATGTTATTAAATTTTTTATATTTTATATAATCTTCAACCCATACTTTGATTACAAGTATTAAAAAAAACCATCAACATTATACCCTCATACTCTATTATTATTTTTATACTCTTACCATTGTTCCATCTTCTCGAAAAGAATATGTATATCATCGATAATAACATTTAACTTTTTCCACTAAATTATTTATTTATTTATTCCCAATCTCAATATTATATTTATATTCATAGAAAATTATGTATATTCCTTGAACATGTGCATGTCTCGGACCATTTCTGAACAAAAAAATGGAAATTATTGCCATTTATAATATCATTCTTAATTCAATGCTCATCTTTTAAAAAAAAAGTGACATCTGCGAGACATTGCCTTTATATTATATATATTAATTTCATATGCATTGAATAATATTAATATATTCCTTGAACATGTGCATGTCTCGGACCATTTCTTAACCCCCAAAAAAATGGAAATTATTGCCATTTATAATATCATTCTTAAACCAATGCTCATCTTTTGAAAAATAAAAAAGTGACATCTGCGAGACATCGCCTTTATATTATATATATTAATTTTATATGCATTGAATAATATTAAATAATAATAATAAAATAAAAATTCATATTAGGAAGAGTTTGGTAAAGAAAAAGTCATATGAGGGAGAGTTTGAAAAATTATGAAATGGAATATTAATTTTAAAAATAATAAATATAATTATTTAGGAATTTTAGAATTTTTAAGGCATAAAGTTGTAATCATTTTTTGTTTGTTAATAATTTATAATAATATATTTATTATTAGATCAATATATTTGGGTGGAAAGAATAACAATCATTCTTCTTTAAGTATTAGAACTAGCAATTCATTGTTATAACATTGAAAAATTATCATATATTTATCAATTTTTTGGAAAAAAATTATTTATCAATTTTAAAAATAGTAAATATTTGAGATGATTTATTTAAGAAAATGATTTTTTTATAAGGTTTAAAATAAGTATATTATATCTTTGTGGTTATAATCATCGTTATCAATTTAAATCATTTTCATTTAGTTAACAATATCAGTATCAATCATTTAAATTATTTTCTTCTTATTTTTTTTATTTTTTTTTAACAGGAACGATTATGTTTTGGTATTAAAATTCTCGGCATAAATGCCCATTTACAATCTTTCCAATTTGTCAGGACAGCTCCCAATATTCCTCTATAATCAGGATCCCCCTGTCTCTAATTCTTACATAACGGAGCTTCTTGAAATTCAAAAATTCCTTTAGCGGCACGAATTCCCCTAACTTAAAGGCGCATACAAACTGCTTCAGCGAAAGGCAAAAAAACATAAGAACACATCTAAGGAATTGGATCCCAGTTTTCCTTATCGTTCCATACTAGAGTGCCTGCAGGAAGAAGAGCAACTCTATTTGCTTCCGCATCCGCTTCTTTGTTGTTTTCCCTCAGAACATGGAAGAAGCTAATCTTTTGAAAGGAGCTGACAGTCTTTTTAATTCTGGCCATCAATCTAGAAAACCGAAGATCCTTCGGATTTGAGTTTTCCACGAGCATTTTTATGAGAGTCTAAGAATCTCCAATGATCTTCGCTTCCTTGATGCACGTCTTTTGCAAAATCTTGAGGCCTTGAAGCAATGCCATCACCTCTGCTTGGGTGTTGGTGTCTTGGCCTAGGCCCCATGCATACTTGTGCTCAGTTTGTCCATGCTTGTTCTTGATGACTCCACCTGCGGGTGCATTCCCTGGATTGCCTTTTGTCGCCCCATCGAAGAACAAAGAGTAACAATCCATCTCCTTGTTCCAATTTCTGAAGCTATCTTCTGGCATTCTGATTTGCCAATCTTTTTTCTTTTCCGCTTGGATATCTACATTGGAATATTTCAATCCCAACGATCTTCCCCACTCCACCTCATGAGGGGAGAGATTTTTATCTGTGATGCTCCGCATATGCTCATTCAAGAATTCTTTGAGAGTGGATATTATCTTAGTCATGATGACTTTTGCATTGTGCATTTTCCCTTGGAAGATCCTACTATTTCGCTCCAACCAGATTTGCCAACAGGTCAACTTTGGCAAAACCAGCCACGCGGCCTTAAACCAAAAATTGTTTGGGAGCTGTCCAAGATAGCGATACAACAAATTAGTGTGTAATTCGACAATGGATGGTGGAAGCGTTATGTTCACTTGGCAATGGGTCAACACTTCGCCCCAAACTTCTAAAGCGTAACTACATTCCAACATAATATGATTGGTGTTTTCTTCATTTCCCAAACAAAGAGAGCATCTGGAGGGCCGTGGAAGCCTTTCTTCACTAGGTTGTCTACTGTAAGCACACGATTGTGGCAAAGCAGCCAATTAAACAAATCAATTTTGGGGATGCATTTTTGTTTCCAGAGACCTTTCCATAGTTCTGGACATGGGGGAGCATAGGGAATTGCTCGTAACAATTTGTAACTGTGTGCCACAGAGTAAACGTTAGAATGCGGCCCCTAGCCTCTCTGATCATTCTTCTTTTCATGCGTTGAATCCTTCCCTTTAAGCTTCGCACGTAATTCCAACCATGTGTTTTCCAGATTGCTCGGCAAGTTCGACTTCCTCCACTCCAACCAGACGTTTTCTTTCCAAATTGAGATATCCCACAGAGAAACCAAGCCCGCATTCTTCATCCATAGACACAAGTCTTGAAGCTCATGGACGTCTGCAAGGGGAGCCTCGTTCATTATTCGATCCTCCCAAAGCTTTATAATTTTCCCATTCCCCGAGATCCAATATAAGTTGTCTTGAATGAGTGCTTGGGCTTACTTGCACAGTTTGTGGATTTGGGATCCATTAATAACTTTGACAGGTCTGTCTAGGCAACGTTTTCTTGGACCCGTAAAGTATTTCTTCCAGAGTGCATGCTGCGCCCAGCCAGCCTTAGGAGCAACCTGCCTCCAGAGAATTTTGGCACCCAACACTAAATTGTGCATTCTCAGATCTTTGAAGTTCAGGCCTCCCTCTAATATTGGCTTGGTGACTTTGTCCCAATTGACAAGAGGCAATCTGTTTCTGTTTTGTTTACCACCTTTCTAGAAGAAACTTCTTACAATGCCTTCCATTTTCCTGAGAGTTCCAAGGGGATCTAGCATAAGGGAAGCTTGATAGATTGGGAGACTATTTAAAACCGATTTAATAAGCACTGTCTTCCTTGCGAGATTCAACCAAGAGAATTCCCAGGCCTATAATTTATTTTTAAATTTGTCAATGATGGGGGTCCAATCCTTACTTGTAGGATTTTTCTGAAAAATAGGTAGCCCAAGGTACTTAAAGGACATCCAATGCATGGAACCGCCAAACCCCTAGCATCTGACAATGACATTAAGGTCAATTTGCGTCACGTTCTAGCCATAGAAATGGCACTTTTCTGAATTCAGTCTGCTGCCAGAGGCCTCACAGAATTCATCCACAACCAGTTTGAACTAACTGGCAATATGAACAGAAGCTGACCCAAGGAGGAGGGAATCATCTGCGAATAAAGCATGATTGATTTCTTTTACTCCTCTCGCTATTTGGAGGCCTAATATATCCTGATCAATTCTGCTTTTTTCCAGGGTAAAGCTTAAGGCAAAGGCTTGGAGAACAAAGAGCAAGGGAGAAAGTGGGCATCCTTGCCTTAGCCCTCGCGTGGCTTTAAAAAATTATGTTCCTCTCCCATTCACCACCGGAGCGATCCAAGGCTCGAAAATGCATGCTTTGATCCAATTAATGAAGCCAGACCCAAAACCATTTTTTTGCAAAACTTCGAACAGAAAAGAGTGCCTAACCCTATCAAACGCATTTGCAAAGTCGAGTTTAACTATCATACCTTTTTCTATTCTCTTCAGACTTGAATGAAGTGCCTCTTGGACTAAGATTATGTTATCCACGATTTGCCTTCCTTGAATGAAGCCCCCTTGGTTCTTCGGAATGAGGTCTAAAAGAAGCCCTTTCAATCTGCTGGCAATCACCTTTGATATGATCTTGTATCCAATGTTGCACAAAGAAATGGGGCGGAACCTGTTGAAGGAATTTGCACCCTTTTCTTTCAGAATGAGGGCTAGGAACATAGAATTCGTACTGCCCCCAATTTTCTTACAGTCTTGGGATTTTAGAATCATTTTGTGTAAGTCTTTTTTCACAATCTGCTAGCAAGATTGGATGAAATTTGTCATGAACCCATCTGGGCCTGGGGCTTTATCAGGACTCATGGCAAACAATGCATCCTTTATTTCTTTCCCATTGACCTTAGCCTCTAGCTTCTGATTCATTCTAATTGTGATTTTAGGGGGTATCTCATTTAGGAGCTTGTCGTAGCATCCCCGCACCTCTACTTCATTGAAGAGATTTTTAAAATGATTGAAGGAAGCCTTTTTTATGCTTGGAAAATCGCCATACGTTTGAGTGCCATCCTTAATTTCTGAAATGGAGTTGTAACCTCTCCTTGCTTGGGCTTGCTTATGGAAGAAGGAAGTGTTTCTGTCTCCAAATTTCAACCAAAGGCTTCTGGATTTTTGCCTCCGGTATTCCTCCTCCTGTCTGCAAGCGTTCTGAAACTTTTGTTGCAACTCTTCCTCCCTTTTTAAAATATCACTCGAAATTTCAGCCTCTTCCATATTGTCTTGATGAGTTTCAAGGTCTGCTTGGGTTTGTTTTCTTTCCTCCGCAAGACTAGGAATGGTTTTAGCCTAGCTTTTCAAGGCTGCCTTACTCTTCTTAACTTTTCCTCCCATACAAAGAATGGGGATCCCGTGACCGACATCTTCCATATTTCTTCAACCCTCTCTAAAAAATCCTTTTGACTTATCCAGAGAGGACTAAATCGAAAGGGGATAGAGCCTAAATTCCTTTGGGGTGAGAGAACCAACATTATGGGCTTATGATCTGAAGTGCTATTAGACATAATCTTCATTTTCACTTCAATACCAAGAAGAAGGTAGGAGCTTTGGAGTAGAAACCTATCTAACCTGGCAGTGATATGCCTAAGGCCTACCCGTTTATTTGACCAAGTGTACTTACCTCGACAAGGCTTGACGTCGAGCAGATCCCAGTTGTGGATGAGATCCTCCACCCACTCTCGAGCCGGATCTCTTACAATACAGCCCCCACGCTTTTCACTTTGACTAAGGGAGATGTTCAGGTCCCCTGCGATTATAATGTTTTCTAGGACCTCCTCGTCCGCTAGGTCTCTAAGAGAGTCCAAAAAAATTTTATTTTCCCCTGCATTTACTGGAACATAAACATTGAAAACGTTGAATACCTCCTTCGAGTCTTGGTGTTGAAATTTTGTGAACAACCAGTGTACATTTTTTTTTTCCAGCTACCATAATGTATTTGGAGTCATTCCAGAGAGTGCCCAAACCTCTTGAGGCTCCTCTGGCTGAGATAGCCTTTATCCCGCCTTTTTTCCAGTATCTTTTGCTGCTTTGGAGGAAGAGTTTTTCCTCCAATTTTGTCTCCTGGACTAGCATTATGTCTTGGTTTTCTGTCTTGATTAGGGCCTTCATGGCTTCTTCTTTCATCTTGCTCCCCAAACCTCTATAGTTCCAGGAGTTCACTTTCATTACTTATTTTTGTGAGAGTGAGGGCCTCCCTTGGAGCCCTGTCCCTGATTTCTTGCCATCTTTGGGGTTTTGGCCAAAAAAATTTCCAAAGTTGGTTGGCTTCCCTGCACTTTGTCTTTGTATGTTTCTTTTTCTCTCTTCTCCCTGGATGACATCCTTCCCCTTGCTGATCTTCGAACCATGGATAGAGAGTCTCCTATCTCTCCTTCCTCTTCAGATTCTTCCGAGCCTTGGCTTCCCACATCGTTGGTTGTGCACTTGTCTTTGGATCTTTCTGATTCTCTTTCCCCCTGCCTTTCTTACTTTATCATTGCATCCTCAATAGCCTCCTTATCTTGAGTTCTTGCAGTCTCCGTCTGCTCCTTCTGAGATGGATCCCCTTCCGGGAATTCTTGAGAAATCGGGCCAAGGGTTCCAAACATGTTTCCTGAATCTTTTGGATGGAGATTTTTCTGGGGCGCACTGTTACCTTTGGCCTGATATCCTTTACTCTTTTCGTGCCCTGCAGTGTTTGAGATCTTTGGGTTAGCTTTGGATCTCTTGACCTACTTCCATCCTTCCTCTTTTTCCTTATCTTCCTCACTATTTTTTGGGCAATTTCTGGCGAAGTGACTGTATTCATGACACCCCTGGCACTTGAATGGAAGTTGTTCATAATCCAGTTTCTGTATATGGGACCAGCTTCCAACCTTGATTTTGATAGCTTCCAGAAGCCCTACTTCAAGGTCCACCTCCACACAGATTCGGGCGCAGTCATATTGGTCTTTATTGTTTGCCTTGTCAATAAATTTTCCCAGTGCATCTCCTATATGTTTCAATGAGTCCCAATTCCAGCAGTGTATTGGAAGATTAGGCATTCTGACCCACACTAGAACTGCTGAGGGGACGTCCTCTTTTGGGTCGAAGTTTGGGGTCCACTTATTCAGATATAATCCTTGAGGTCCCATAAAGTATGGGCCATTCCTGAAGATCAACTCCTTGTCTTCTTTGGAGGTGAATTCAAAGAGGAAAAAACCTCTACCCAGGAAATGAGAGGTGACATTATGTTTAATCAAAGGCTTCCAATTTTTTATCACCCAAGTTTCAATGGCTTTGGGGGATGACCACAGGCCAGTGAACTGCCCCACAAGCGCGCAATCAGTCAATGACAAGGCGACCTGTAGGGGAACGTCTGGTGGGAGGGACACCTCTGGCATTTCTTCCACTCTTTTGACGAACTTCGAGCTTTCCGCCTTCTTCTTCTTGGGCAAAGAGTTGATCAGCGAGCAGAAGGCAGTGTCATTTGGAGGGGGTGGAGGAGGTTGGGGAGGAGAGGAGGCCCTAGGCGAGCCCTGCTCCTCCATGGCTGTGACAACCCTAGCAGCAGAGCTACAGAGTTACAGCACGCGCACCGCAAAAAAAAAATCTTCTTCTTATTTATATTATTTAACATAATGAATATTAAATTCAATGTAAAATTAATCTTTTCAAAACAATATTTAACCGTATGTAGGTTTTAACAATTAATTATAATGATTGCTTAAACTTTAAGTTTAAACAAACCTAATAAACCTGTAATTTATTTCAAAATAATAATTATATTATAAAAATACTATATTTGAAAAATCAATTATGTAAAATACATATATCTTTATAAAGTTAAGTAATCAAATTATTTTCTTCTTATTTATATTATTTAATATATTATTTAACATAAAGAATATTAAATTCAATGTAAAATTAATCTTTTCAAAACAATATTTACCTACTTAATAAACATGTTAGTATGCAGGTTTTAACAATTAATCATAATGATTACTTAAACCTTCAAGTTCAAACAAACCTAATAAACATGTAATTTATTTCAAAATATTATTATATTATATTATAAAAATACTATATTTGAGAAATCAATTATATAGGGTACATATATCTTTGTAAAGCTAAACCATCAAAGCTTTATATAAAAGGGGATCTTTTATGCCATATTTTTTTAAAGAAATAAAACTTTATATTATATAAATTTTGCTGCTCCAAAAAGAGCAAGGATATCAAAAATGTCATATACAAAAATTGTGTTAGAGTCATGCTGGCCAAAAATACATATATATCTTCATGAGGAAGGTTCTCATGGAGTGACTACAATAATTCCTTACAAATTGTCCTAACAAAAATACAATTATAAAATGCATTATTTATCAATAGAGATATTATCATGGGACCTTTGCACTCCACTTCATTATGGATATTATTCTTCCACTTAATGGAAGCAGTTTCAAATCTTCCTTGGCCATCCTTTAAATTCCTTGATGAGAAGTTGTTGAAACATGATGAGTGAACAAAGACATTGTTGGTTGTATCAGAAAAATATTTAGTAGGGATTGACACTCAGCTTCTAAGATCTCAATCCTTTCAGTTAGGAGTTGTTCCGCATTCTCAAGATGAATTTTCAACTATTGAATAACATATTGGTTTGCTTTGGTGATATCTTCATGCCGCCTTAAAATTTGACGAATTTCACGCCAGGAGGGTTCCATTATGGTGTCGAACCAGTGATCCCAAATGTTGTTATCACCCGAGCCCACACCCAAACAGTCGACAACGTTGAAATACCAAAAAACAACAAGACTGTTGAAGACAAGGATAGTCCATGAGAAGCTTGCAACCTCATAGTTAAATTGAAGATGAAAGGAACCATGAATCAAACACAAATCCCAGGGAGAATATATTTTGATAGAGGAGGAAATAACAAAGTCCCTTGCCACAAAGAGATTTCCACCATACCCAAATTTAAATGCCAAAATAGTTATACACTAAGCAGGAGGGGGATAGACTGAAGATGAGGGACAAGTGAACCAATACCAATATTTAAAAAATGAAAAGAGGCAAACCATTCCCAAGAATTGGCGGTCATAACAGGATGGGTTTCCGGCCTTAAATTCCCAAATTTCCAAGCATAACAAACATAAACCCCACAGGTGGACAGTGAAGGGTGGGAAAAATCACAAGGGGGAATGCCTCAAATAACAAGGGGTTGAGACTAAAACCATCACCAATTATATTGTTCCTGAAAATTGGTCTACTGAGAACAACATTCACAGTGAAAGAGCCAATTTTGTGATTAACCCAAACAAATTAATGCCTTGCATATAGAGTAGAAATCCACCAGATGTAATCTTTCAAATTGAGCCAGTGTCCCATAAATTAAATGGGGGAATTTAAGCTGAAGAAATGAATAGAAATGGACCATGAAAGGTAAACATACCACCAAGAATCTAGATTGTTGACAATGACATCCATCATGGGATGAGGAGAATACCAATCACAAAACTAGAGATGAAATGAACCACGCAAACCCAGAAGAATGAGAATCTACCTCCTTCCCATTACCTCGATCAAATGGAGCTCGCACAAGGATGATTTATTGGGACTATTAATTTGGAGGAGAGAGTATAGGATAGGACGGCCAAAGGTATGCGCAACCCAATGGTCCCTCTACCACTCATTAATTAAGGCATGAACTAAACCCATTTTCTAAGATAAGTGGTGGGATTTATTAGATCCATTAATTTCAATGACACCTTCTGCTAAGTGGGATCCATGCTTAGTGCACTTATATGTTGTTGAATTGAGCACACGAAGGATATGGAAAGCTTTATAATCAATTTCATCAAGAAGATTAATGGTGTGGTTTAACACTCTAGGGACGGATTTAGTCTCGGGAATCGATCATTTGATTGTTGCCCGAATAACAAGCATGGATTCCCCTAAGATAACAATTTTCTGGATGCCATTGGCTTGAGAAAGCTTGAGACTTTTCCACAAGGTGTAGGCCTCAACAAAGTTATTGGTTATGTTCTCAAGTCCCCATGAGAAATAAATAACGAGATTTCCTCCAAGATAAATTAAAGTCCCCCCTGCACCTGCCACCTCTGGATTGTTCCTAGATGCCCCATCAAGGAAAAGTGCATGATATTGTTGCAGAGAGAGCCACTCTTGGAATTCAAGGTTGGAAATTCGTGTTTCCCATTTTGGATTTTTTTAACAATGGTTCTGATCGTGGAGCATTGATTGATCTAGATTAAGCTTTTCCATCCAAACCTGCTTGGTGGAATCTAGAACCGGGTCCATTCCTTTCAATCTTCTTTGCATATATTCAACCAATAAAGAGAGAGATTTAGAGGTTCCATGCCTAAGAGAATTATTTTATTCTTGAAAGATGTCTTTGTTGTGAGATAACCAAGTGCACCAACAAACAAATTTTTGATTAATCTTTTCCACAATAGGTTCCCAATCCTGAGGTTGAACTTTTCAACGAAATTAGAATGTCCAAGTAACGAAAATAAGACCATTTATCCATTACTGGGAAACGAAAGATCCTTGAAATGGCTCCCAATTCATGAGTGGAAATATTCCAACCCGTAATTTGGCATTTTAGGTGGTTAGCAACCCCCCCTGAAGCAACAAGAAAGGAATCCAAGATTGTTTTGAACCTTGTAGCAATGATCAAACGATCTCCCCCCAACAAGAGAGTATCATCAACAAATTGAGAGTTATTTAGATTTTTGGCACCTTTTGCGATATTTAGGCCCGAAAGATTCCTATCAAGTCTTTCTTGCTCTAATTTTATGTTCAATTCTTCAACCATGATGATGTAAATAAGGGGGAAAAGGGGTAGCCTTTGCAAAGACCTCTATTGATTTGGAAGAAATTTGTAGGCCTTCCATTCACCAAGGGCACTATCCAAGGTGCACTGATGCAAGAGGAAATCTAATTGATAAACTGAGAGATGAAACCAAAAGTCTCAAGAACCTGAAATAAGAACACATGTCGAACACGGTCAGAAGCATTAGTCATATCCAGTTTGATGATAATAACTTTCCCTTTCACCTTGAAGCTTGAGTGGACCACTTCTTGAACAAACACAATGTTGTCCATAATTTTCCTATCATGCATGAAACCTCCTTGGTTGGGGGAGATAAATTTAGAGAAAACTTTTTTTCAATCGAGAGGTTATAATTTTAGTTAGGATTTTGTAAGAGGTGTTGCATAGGCAAAATGGGTATGAATCTGCAAAAGGAAGTAGGATTGGTTTCTTTTGGAACAAGAACTAATAAAGAAGAGTTTGTATTACCTCCCAATTTAAGGGAGTAGTGAGAATAACGCAACATGCACCTAAGATCATTTTTTATGAGGTCCCATAAGTGCTTATAAAAGGCAATGGAAAAATTGCCTAGACCTGGAGCTTTATTCGGGGCCAAACTCCAAATGGAAACAAACATCTCAACCTCATATATAGGTTGATTTAGGGAAATATTTTCTTCATTGGTGATGATAGAAGGGATATGTTCAAGCATAGAGGCTACATTAGTGGGCTCTGTCTCATCTTGTTCAGAATAAAGGGAAACAAAGTGAGTTTTTGAAATAGCTTTAATCTTATTGAAATAAGTGTTAATATTATGGTAGCTGCGGGAGGTATTTACCTCCACGTGTGAACCTGACGAGAATAGAAGACTCCGGGAAGCAAGAGAAACCCTAATGAGTTGGCTAATAACCTTAGAAGCCTTGTCGACTCAAGAAGATAATTTATATTAGGTTATTAGCCTCCAAGAGAAGAAGTTGGCTAGAAATAATAATAATATACTGAACAGACACATATCCAAAAGGAGAATTTGGCCCCAACAAAACTGGCAGAACCACTATAAATACAGAGCGCTAGTTCTCATTTGACAGTATCTCAGAATTGCAGTTCCCAGTTTTGGTGCGCACTGTAGTTGCAGTCTTGTGCGCAGGTTTGGAGGAGAATTGCAGGTGTAGCTACAGCAGCAGCTAGTTCTCAGTATTGGCTTGAATATCTCTTGGCTAGGGTATGGGACTATCTGATCAGTATTTTGTGTTGCGCTATTCTTGGAGAGAGGTGCACTACCCTTTGTTTGGCTATCTAGCCTAGGGTTTGCTTCCGGAGGAATTCTCAGTCAAGGTTAAGGTGCTCGGAGGGAGGCTTCGACCTATGGTTGGGTGACGAGGGTATCGTTAATGGTAAAATGAGCACACCATATTCTATATTCTAACAAGTTATGGGCCCACACCCCTTCAGTCAGCCTAAAACGCTGGAAGGAAACATAGCCGCTAGATATTAAGCTCGTTGAGGAACTGTCGCTAGGGTTACTAGCAGAAGCAGCTTCCAAGACACTGCAACTAGGGTTACTAGCAGAAGCAGTTGCAGAAACCCTAAACCTCTTGTCGAGGCACCTTAAGTGAAGAGATTGACCTAATCTCCAGATAGATCAGTGCGCCCTAGCTCAGCGCATCTCCTGGTACTCTCAGAAGGCCAAGACGTGAATTTTGGATTTCTGGTCAAATCTAGGGTTTGACCAAGTCAAGCAAGCCATGACGAACTCTATGAAGTC
>JASDQU010372648.1:56329-69225 GCA_032191745.1 Picea mariana
TCTAAAACACCATGGGATGAAAGAGTGTGTCACCTTTGTGACACTAAGAAGGTTGAAGATGAAAAGCACTTTCTCTTAGATTGTCCATCCTATAGCCATATTAGATCTCATTTTCAAAATATTTATCACACTACCAACCTTCCTAACCTCTTAACTCAACAAAAGTATGGTGATCTTGGAAAGCTTCTCTTAATGCTTTTCGAGCACATAAACAAAATTCTAAAGAATCACAAGTAATCACTTACCCTCTTAACGTCCGATAGACCAATTCGGTCTTAGTGAACGTTAATCATCATCATCATCATCAATGTAAAAATATATATAATTTACTAATTTATTTTATTTTAATCTCAAATTCTTTAAATATAAAAAAATTAAGTTCCATTGTTTTTTTAATCCTTATTACTATTTAAATTTACTATTTAAATAAATTTAAAGTTAAAATCTACCCAATAAATTCAAATTCAAAGTTAAAATCTACCATTTTTCATTTCATGAAATGGAATAATAAGCTAAGCAATTTTCTTAGTTTTCTTAGTTATAATTGTAATTATCTTGCATGAAAATTTTATGTGGTTTTGTAGTGTTTACGATTTTGAAATTTTTAATGTAATGGTCCTAAAATATAAATAGGCACTACTCCCTATAGTATTTGGAATTATCTTGCATGAAAATTTTATGTGGTTTTGTAGTGTTTATGATTTTGAAATTTGTAATTATCTTGCATGAAAATTTTATGTATGGAATAATAAGTTAAGCAATTTTCTTAATTCTAGTTGTAATTACCTTGCATGAAAATTTTATGTGGTTTTGTAGTGTTTTTAATTTTGAAATTTTTAATGTAATGGTCCTAAAATATAAATAGGCACTACTCCCTATAGTATTTGTAATTATCTTGCATGAAAATTTTATGTATGGAATAATAAGCTAAGCAATTTTCTTAGTTCTAGTTGTAATTATCTTGTATGAAAATTTTATGTGGTTTTGTTGTGTTTATGATTTTGAAATTTGTAATTATCTTGCATGAAAATTTTATGTATGGAATAATAAGCTAAGCAATTTTCTTAGTTCTAGTTGTAATTATCTTGCATGAAAATTTTATGTGGTTTTGTAGTGTTTATGATTTTGAAATTTTTAATGTAATGGTTCTAAAATATAAATAGGCACTACTCCCTGTATTTGTAATTATCTTACATGAAAATTTTATGTGGCTTTATAATGTTTATGATTTTGAAAATTTTAATGTAATGGTCCTAAAATATAAATAGGCACTACTCCCTCCTATAGCATTAAGAAACTATATGAATTGTTCTATGAATTCCTATAGTATTGGGAAACTATATGAATTCTTTTATTATTTAAAGAGAAATTATATGAATTTTTCTTTGAATTCTTTTTGTATTTAAAGAGGGTTTTTGTTTTTGGTTTATGATGGGTTATAATTTAGATAGTTAGAAAGAAAAGTAAATGAAAAAGAATATGAATTATGAAAAGTAAATGAAAAAAATATATAAATTGTTTTTAGGTTTAAGATAAGTTATTAGTTAAATATTTATGAAAAATAAGCAAATAAAAATGAATAAAAAATATGTAATTTTGTTTCATATAAATAATATTATAATTATTTTTTTGAAAAAAATTTCAATATTAAAATAAATTTGTATTATAATAATTATTTTAAAAAAATATTAATTATATTTAATTTGAATTGTTAAGAGAAAACATTATTATTTTTTTATGAAGAATTAAATTCGTTAACAACATGTTTAACAAATTTGAACATGTTTACTCTTTTTTAATGGATTGGAGTTGTACCGACAATCTCATACTCCCATAAAAAGGAGACTTAAAAATTATCAATTAAAAGAAAATCCTCAAAAAAAAAAATTAATTCAATTTAAAAGTGACTTATATTTTATATATTTAATTCTCTTTGTGAATTTATAAAGAAGATTATGGTCGAAAAAAAACCAAAATTAAATATATTAAAAAAAATTATGATAAAGTTATCTTGTTGTTGCTTTAAGGTTTTAGATCTATATAATTTTTAATTAAAATAACAATTTTAAATTTATTTATTTATTTTTATATGTGGAAAGTTGTGAACCCTAATTTCACATTAATATCATATTAATTTTACACATTTTTTAAATAATAAAAATAAAGCTTTACATTGGGAATGTCTGCCTTTTTATTGAATGAAAAAGGATTGAAAAGACACTAAAAGCTAAATGCTTATTTGAAAAGTTTGACTATTAAAACAATAATAAATAATTAGTTTTTTTAATCCATGAATGGATTTTTTTAATTTCATGTAACATGTTAAATGCACGAGGGAGATAAGACAAACATAATTAACTATGGACATGCTAAATATCTATGCATACATTGTTCATTGGGTAGGAGTAGAATTCTTACACTTAAAGTTGTTTGAGATTATGCAACAATCAATTCTACATTAGGTTGGAGTAGAATTATTACACTTAAAGTTGTTTGAGATTATGCAACAATCAATTCTAACCAAACTCGAAGCTTTTTAAATTGAATGAAACAAGTTTATATTGYAGACATGATAGTTGTCAAATGATKAAATAAAATATGTATAGCTYTKAAGTTAATTTTTAAGTTRATTGCACTAGATTAACTTAATTGCACCCACGTATGGACTTCATGAAAAKATGTGGAAGTTATACAATTGTTTGAATGTAAACATGTCTGTTGTACATKTTTTAATATYGAGCTTGTGTAGATTTTCAAGAAAAAGCCACACCATTACTTATGCTCAACAATTCCTTTATGTTTAGCAATTGGCACACATGAAAACGATATRACAAACTTGGAATATCTCTAACTCTSTGAAACATATTGTGYACCATTTTACAATGCTCATACTATTTTCATGGAAAATTTTGCCTTGCAAAAAAATGTATTATTTCAATGTATAACATGCATATTTCCCTCTGCCAAGAATTATATTTAATATATTGAGAATTGTCATATTAATTAGCAGTGTAAAATGTTGAGAGATATTTACATCATGTCCCTAATGTTATTTAGTATTGTCGATTGTATTCTTCTCTTGTCAAACATGCGTTGAAGCCATCCAAATAAACGAGAAAGGGGACATGGTATGTCTCGCACACCCACATATACCTCTCTTTTCTTCTCTCGATCACAATGAATTCGGCTTGCCTTCCTTCCTCCACCAATCAATGGTTTCCAAACCCTCTCTTCAATGTCTCATAAAAGAACACCAGCAAAGCTCCAAGTGAATCATCCATGATTGAATAATATAGATTCGTTCACCCTGCTCAGGTAAGACCAAAGCCAAGTCGCTAATGAGATGAGCTAAAGCCCTAAGAAAAGTCATAATTAATAATTAAGGAAGCACCAATATAAGTGATCCCGATGCAGATCCAAATCCATATTAAGGAGCGGTGCCTAGTCCAGATTAAGCTCCCTCAAGTAGGTTGCCCAAAGGTCATGTATGTTGTCAATATCTATTGCTTTGTTCTTGGTTGTGTGTGATGACAATCTCTGGTGCTTTGTTCTTGGTCACGTATGTTGACAATCTCTGCTACTTTGTTCTTGTAATGTTCCTATGTGTGAAGGTCACTAAAGTAAGGAAGCAAAGAGACTATAATGGAGAGGGCAGTTTGGAAATTTTGTAAGGAAGCAACTAAAGCGCCCAAGCCGGTCAGCAAACACCCTTCACACTCATAGTTACTAACTTAAGTCGACACTGGATGAAGGAAAGGTCGAGTTTTTAGGCGTTGGTATTTGCATGTTGTAGATGCTTCAAGCACTGCCACCTTTTCTAGGGTCTGAAACACTTGGTGAGGGTGATATTATTCATAAACTCATTTTAATACAATGTTGATTCTATCAAGAGATAGTTAAACGTTAATAAGTGATAGGTTGCATTTTCCAATGCCAACATCGTCGTCCTGACAATAAGAGATCAATCTTTCTATCCAATCAAATACCAAGAAAATGAAGTTTAAATAAGTTTTGTTAAAACTTTAGTTAAATTGCAAATGTTCAAATAAGTCGAAAAGAAATAATACCTGGTCAATGTGAATCGAATGTTATATACATCATCTTCAGCAAGTATAATAAGTATAAAACTCGAACATCCTCATTTGTTTGAAAATTGAGAAACATAAGAAGCGATCTATACCATTATTTTACCATCGAAAATTGTTGGCAAACAAACAACCAAGTATATTGAAATCTTATTAAAATTGTAATGATACTTCCTTCATTTAAGTTTTAGTAGTGTATCCTTCATAGAAAGTTTACATACACTCTTGAATTTTGATTATTTATATGAAGACTCGATGAGAATGTGAATTTTATTTATAGGATATAGTTGTTGCAACTAAATGATTGCATGTTAATTATTCTCTTTCTCGCTAAATTATGTTTACTTGGTGTTTCACTTTTTTGAGAAAAGACACAAAAAGAGTATTTGCAATTGTTTATTGTTTCTTCATTCATTGTTTTTCACTCAATACCTTGGAAGCTTGCTCAACACATTGCCATTGGAACACCTATATTGCTTCTTCATTTCCATGCTTGCCTTGTCTACAAACCGTTTACAATGCTTCTTTGCTTTATGTTGAAACCCATCAACCTCGTCTTCATATTTATCATAAAGGACAAGCACTATGAAAGCAACCAAAAAACCTGATCAAAATCCCCACAACAATTAATAGTTAACTATATGTTGATTGTTTGATTTCCAAACAAATATTTATGTTCTCCTCTATAAGCCAAAAAACATTAATATTTCTTCTTACTCGCCAAAATAAAATAATGTAAGAAAATTGCACAAATCATTAATCATGACCACAATCTATAGGCATCTAATAATTTGCATCGATCACTTAAGTGTTGAGTAGAAATCAAATGGTATCCATGTCCACAAAACAAAACACTACCCAAATTTAAAGTGTAAAGGTGGGGTTCAATAAGTATATTGATTACCATTATACATTTATTTGCATCTCTACCTGATATCATTACCATTATAAATTTATTTGTGTCTCTACCTGATGAAACGTCCTATACAATGTTTGACAAATGATTAGCTTTGACTCTCATAGCAAATGCAATGTTGGCAACTAGTTGTTCAAAAAACAACCTAATATTTGGATTAGAGTGTGGGGAAGATATGTAAGGTGAACAAAAGATCGATAATAACTCTAAGAGATGAGATCATATATTTGCCAGGATAGAAAAAGGGTGCGGTCTGACCTAGTGATGGGTACAACTCCATTGGTGTAGACAAACACAACTACCATGTAAATAACAAGGCAGCGAGGCTGCGCGTACTGCCTCCTGTCTGTCATGTCAGATTCTACTCTCACGTAAGTAGCAAGATATGGCTTAATTAAAAGCAACTAGCGGAGCGCTCAAAGCGAAGAGAGAAGCAGAGTAGCGCCCCTATATAGAACGGCCCTGACGTGGCACACCAATGTTAATCAAGGTTTGTAACCCACACCTCAGGCCTTTGTACAGCCGATAGCCAAGAGCTAGTGGTTGTTCACTCAAGCAATGGCTAGCCCGAGGAGGATACGACAGCCGTGATTTACTTAACTATCGCGCCCATTGGAGAGAAAGACCTTGACTTGACGGAAAATTCCAGTTACATAGCTATAGCTAGGCCGTCTGTCATGTCATTAAATATAAATATAAAACTTGACCATAAATTATTAAATATAAATATAAAATATAAATTCAACTTACTCTTACCCAGTTTGTCATAAATATAAAATATAAATTCAAATTACTCTTACCCAGTTTATCATGTCATTGAGTTAATTCTGATCTCGAAATAAGTGAAGGTTGCAATAACACTATAAAGTTATCAGCCAATGAAATGTAAGAAAATTTAGTTTTTTTTACATATAAAAAAATAAAATTTTGAGTTTGTTATGTTACACATTAAGTTTTTTACAAAATTTTTAAAGTCAACCCAAATTAATAGAGTAGTCAAAGTGAACTCATCACTATGTATACTGCCTGGGAGGCAGTACAATAAGAACATTGAAAATGAGAGTGAGCAGATGATACTCGATGCACTCCAATAACACCCATAATAGTGTGGTAAGACTTGTGGACATAGTCGTTGTATTCTCTCTCTACATCAATACATCAACAATTGCAAACTCAATCCAATTTAGTGGTGTCCTTTCACTAATGATGAGCCACAAGTGTTGCAAGCCGCATGCAAGAACCTCCTACTCGACATTTATCCACCATGTTAGTTGGCATGGTTGCGATGACATCAACTAGTGGACACATGGCAGATGAAACCCCTAGGCTCAATCGCATCACTAAATTTCCAACCAATTCTAAAGAAAATCTTTATCTCTTGCAAATAAATTGAGTAGTATGGGTATGGCTAGTAGCCTAGATCGAATACCATATGTCCCAAAGGGACATAATAATCTCTAGTTAAAATAATAACAATGACCTTTTAATTATAGACATATTAACAATGCACACATTATAAATCTTTTTCAACACTATATTTATTTATTATAAATGGATACTTTTTGTATTAATAATAGAAAGAGGGGGTTGCGACCATCTGTCCAACCTTTTAATACAAACAAAAAAGGAGATCAACAGTTCAAAATTATCCTTGGAGATCATAAAACTAGCCAAGGGTTGATAGCTAATTTCTGACTACCCTATGTTCAAAAAAATGTTGCAACTATTAACTAATTAGCTTGTGTATAGCCTTACAAATTGCTCGAGCAAAGGAAAAGTCTTAAAAAACATAAAGATAATCAAACAGTTTGGTTGTCAAGCCTCGATTGGGATGATTTATTTCTACCCGCTACTGAAGATAGAAGAGAGGGTTTTGTACTCTTGGCCTGTTCCATTTGCTACTCCGCAATGTCCTCTTCCATGGTCATTACTTGGTCATGCTCAAAAGAACTAGTTGAAGTTGCAGTTGTCCTCAACTTGTCAAATCTAGGCTATTGCTCAAACTCCAAGTACTTTACTTTCTCTTGAAGTTCCTTGATCATGTCTTCCTCCTCCTCCAACTTCTATCTATTGCTCTCTTCCCCAACCTATAGAAGAATATTTTTCCCTTTGTGTTTTTCCAACTAGGATTTCATCTAGATCAATTGCCTTCATGTCACCTTTAAATCCCTTGCATAATTCTATTCCCGATCATTTTTCCAGGTTTCCCATCTTCTTATTGCTAAATCCAAAGTTTCTTTACTATCTTTGATGTGTTGTTCACACCTCTAGATTGAATCTCAAAGAGTATAGTGCTCACAAAACACACATATATTTGGATGGTCGTGGATATAATTTCACAATTTATAGAGATAAATTCCAAAACAAAGGCCCTATACTTCTCAAATTGTTTTAAACAACGCATAATAGAGAGAGTCCCCTAAAAACTTTCAGATTGGGAACATTGATAGACAACCTGCTACTAGTACTAAAATCCATACTTATTTCCACTATTTCTCCAGGATTAAAGTAGAAGATTGGCTTTAATGGCATAAGCCCAAAAAGTATGAAACAACACAAGAGACCCTAAAGACATGAAGAGGTGAAAAAATATATCTACAAACGAGACTTATGGCTGCAAGACATTATGTGAATTATGACCCCTACCATAAAATGTCCATAATGCTTTAAAAAAACACTAAAAATGAACATGGTCTAAGTTTGAAAGAGTCTCCTGGTGGCATTGCTTTCCAAACACATGAATAAAACTCCATTAAAGCAAGATGGGATAGGAACTCGAGTCTCCCATTCGAAGGCTATACAAAGATTTCTAGGTATTGCGTCAAATCTCGAACATAAACCCACATGCTCTGCACCATCCCATCCTACCATAATTAATGAAGGTGAGAGCCCTCAAGAATGTTTGAGTAGCATAGTGGACAACCCCAATGAACAAACACAAATGCATGTTCATCTGGCTTTTCTACTTGTCTTGGCATATTAATTTGATCATCAAGGAGGTTAAGTGGATAAAAAAACTCAAGGGAGATTGTGAAATTCCTCAACCTCCCTACCCCATTTTTCCAAAGAATTCCAAAATTTAGGTTTTAAGCTTTGTTGGCCATAAAATCCACCTTAGTGTTTAGCTCTCTCAAGGAGTGGTAAAAATTGACGCTTTTGAATCCTTCTATTAGATGTTGAATGCAATGAATCAACCTATTCATATGAGTTTCATTTGAAAGAGTTTTGATTACCGTATGTCTAATAACAACCATCAAATCCCCAATTACAAATGCATTTTTTTTTTCATGTTTTGACTCTTTATCCATCCCTACTATTGAGAGAGAAAGATAACTTGTTATCATAAATCCTTGTATTGTTTGTTATTTCTCTAATTTTTTAAGTAAATAAAGTTTCTTGCTTTCGAGGATAAAATATAACTCCACACCTATTCTTATATTTTATTTTTACTTTTGCTAAATATGATATATAATCAATAAATAAACAATAATTTGTGCAAATCTTCCCTTGGATTTGATGCAATTTACTTTAGATGAATATGAAGAGGATCCAAAATCTCTTCCAAATAATATAAGAATACAATAGCTTTGAATAGATTTAATGAGAAGCCAAACTCTCTAATGCTGATATCAAAATCTCTTAACAATATTCTTACGTAATGTGTACTTAATTTCTATGTGACGTATCTTTTCGTGAAGATGACTTTTTTTAAAAATGCTTAAAATTAGAGTTTATTTTAAATAAATTTTCTTTGTCTTTTTAAATAATTTTTTTAGTCCAAGATAAGTAAAGTGTTTTTCTCCTTTTTCTTTTTCGGAAGATGTTAAAGTAATTTGGCATAGTTTTGGTTTTATGTTATAGATTAAGATTAAAAGTTATTAGAAAGTATATGATTTTATTGGAGGTAACTTAGTGATTACGACAAAGGAAATTTACTTTCTTGCAAATATTATTTAGGTTGAAATTGCCTTTTGATCCCGACTAAGATCTGAAACTTGTTGATGATTGCAGCTATGTGAGACATTCTCCAGCTTACAAACTTGTGAGATGTTGACCATTGCAGCTATGTGAGACTTTTCCAGCTTACAAACCTGAGAGAAAGCCCCTGAGAAGGGTGTGTGGTTCCTATCCGATATAGAGCTGGAACGTAGAGATGACCTCCTCCATTCAAAGAGTTGATAAGAACTCTAGATGATTCTCCTGTGAGAAAGGCGATATGCAGAGTTGGACGTGCCTGTGGCTGAGCACAAGGTGAACGTTTGAAATCCCAAAGTGTTGGGTTCATCATCATGAGAACACAAATGAAGATGATGTATTATCCTCCTATGAGAAGAAGAGTTGATGAGAAACTCCAAATGACTCTTCTGTAATGCAGTGGGAAAGAAGATTTGTTGAGTGGACGTGCATGTGGACAAGCATAGGTGAACATGTGAAGAAGTGGTTTTTCTGCGTAATACAGTGAGCCAGAGATATGGACATCCCTATGGATGTGCCCCTAGTGGATGAGCACTAGTGGGTGTATAAGATCCCTTGCTATATTGTTCAAGAGTCAGACCTGCATGTAACCCTAATTGCAATGTAAAGGGTACAGGTCAGCCCCACCTTAATGTGACTGGTAATTAATGTAAAAGATAATTAATCTGGTTAATATTAATTATATTATAAGCTAGTGAGGTCGACCCTGTTGTGCCAATAGACACTTCTATTGACAGGTTCAGTCTAGTATAAGAAAAGGTAAATTCCCCATTGAGGAATCATATATTTTGTGTGAGTTTGGAAATTTCAGCAAGTACACTCTCTTAGGAAAAGTGCGCACCTCTCTTGGGTGCTAGTCTTCTAGGGTTTGAGCACCCTCTTGTGTGCTAGGTTTTATTGGTGGTGAAAGGTCTTTCTCTTGAATAATATAGCAAAGGATTTGGCTGGGTTTTCTTCCCTTGTTAAGAAGGGTTTCCCAGGATACTTCTTGTGTTCTTGTGCATGGTGTTTCTTCTTGTGATCTTGGTTGTTGCAACGTTATTGGTTATGGTTAAGTCAAATGTTAAAATGGAATGAAATTCATGATTAACCTTTCTTATAGAAAAATCAACATGGCATCAGAGCATAGGTCTTGAAGAACTCATTGCACAAACATCTACCGGTCTCCTCTTTTTTTAACTGAACCATACGACCCTCCTAGGGTTTCCAGAAAATTCGTACAACCCTCCTTTCTGAGGTATTTCAGCCCTTAATATTTGAACGTTGGGGCTAATTTTGGCGCAGGAGAGTACAACCTCCTCCAGCGCACCTCCAGTGACTCTCAGAGTGAAATTCCGAGCATTTTGAAATTTTGGCCCTCGGGTTTCTAGGGTTTTGCTAATTTCTGCAGAAATTTCAGAATTAGGGTTTTTGCAACTCATTGAAGGAGCTCTTCAGCTCACCAGTGTTCTCCTATCTTTCAAAGGCTTATTGTTGGCAATCATAAGTCCAACAAAACCTAAAAGTGCTAGCCTAGCCTATCTATTAGGTTTTATAGCCTAGCTGACAAGGGTTTGTGAAGAATCTAAGATTATGATGAACAAAACTATGATGGAAGATAAGCTTGATGGATCAAGCAACATCAAGTTCCTGGAAGACAAGACTTTAGAGGAAGGCTTATTGTGGGTGATACAAAAAGGTGACACTTTGATTACCCTCTTCATGAACATGTCAAGAGGACAGAGATCAACCAGGTGCCATTGGAGAAATCATATTAGCACCCTCAAGTATGCACTTGTATATATATTATTTGTATCATTGTGATGAGAAAAATTGCAGGAGGAAGGAACCTTTTTTTTTGCTGAAGTCATGGATCCAAAGGGATCTTAGTGCATTCAGAGGAACAACACACTAGAAGTGAAGACCCCAGGTTTGATTGTTATAATTGTCATTCCTCTAACCTATATTTCTAAAGTTTTCTACATTACAAGTAGGTGTTGTAGTTGTGACAACAATCCTTAAATTGTTTTGATTATAGAGATGTACTCATTATTCTCCTTTAGAAGATATTCTTGTTTTGGTTCCTTTTGTTTTCTTGTCCCAGACAAGTTAACATCAAAGGAAGATGTTTATCCTTCAGAGGGAGTCAAAACTATTTGATAAAGAGGAAGAATAGAACCATCATTGAGGAAACCAATGCAATAATGCATGATCATAATCCTTCTATGATTCTATGGGCAGAAGCATGCATAACACAGTATATGTTCAGAGCAAGAGTCTTCACTAGACCTTGAAAAACATAACTCCCGAAGAATCCTTCACCGGAGTGAAGCCTGAGATTGAACATTTCAGGATATTTGGGTGCCCAGTGTATTTTCATGTACCCAAAGAGAAGAAGTCCAAGCCAGACCCTTCAGGAAGAAAGGATACGTTTATGGGACAAAAATGAATCTTCAAAGGCATTCCAGATCGATATCCCTGGTCAGAGACAGATTGAGACAAGCATAGATGTTGTCCTTGAAGAAGAGATAGCCTTTCAAGGTCTAGAGAATCTCAGATGGAGATTGACAATGAGACAATGCCTTCTCCCCCTTTAGAAGTTCAGAGGGAGACAAACATTATTCCAGCTGATCCAGTTGCTCTAGTTGATATGTTCAGAGATATTGCAGTAGGGCATAAAAGGTCTACCTAGGCTCACTCTACAGGAGGCAGAGAAACATAGAAGCCTCTCAAGGCACATCCTAAAAGAACAAAGATATTTTTCGAGCTACTCTTCATCCATGAGCCACATCATTGATTCTGAGCCTTCTTGTCATAAAGAAGCAACGAGAGAACAGGTATGGCAAGATGCCATAACAGAGGAATACTAGTATATCTTAAAAGATGAAGTATAAGATATTGTTTAGAGACCAGACGGGAAGTCTGTGATGACTTCCAAGTGGATCTATAAGATCAAGCATGCAGCTGATAAAAGTGTCGAGAAATACAAAGCGATATCTATAGCAAGAGGTTTCTCACAAAAATAGAGGGATTTGTCTTTGATGAAACACTTGATCCAATAAACTTGATACACTTCCATCCGTACTACCTGTTAGCGATAAAAAAAATGCACTGGCATTTTTTAAAGAATGATGCCTAATTTTGTAGGGAACATTTGACTAGCTTCCCGAGCTCCAAATGCAGATTTGAAAGCACCATTGGAAAGCTAAGGATTTCTGGATGTTGATCGACTATTCAAGCATGTAAAACGGACTCTCCATGACTGAGAAATTTGATTTTAAAAAAATGTGCGCTTTCACCAGCTAAGGAGCGGATTTTTGGGTAAATTAGCTGGTGAAAGCCTGTCACGGCCAGAATAACCAAATTTTTGCCCAGATCGGGATTTTTTGAGTTTGAATGGTTTGAAACCACTTCAAATGGACAGGTGTTGAATTATCAAGTCTAATTCAAAGGCTAGTTTTGAGGGATAAGGTCAAAAAGAGGTTTTTCAACTACATTTGGCATCTTTTTCAAAGGCAGAATATGGTTTTTGCACACTTCACCAAATTTGAATTTTATCTTTGGAGGACCAATTCAAACAGCCTTGGGAGGCTAAAACTGCACTTCATCAACAATCTACTACTCTTAGAAATCATTAGATAGGACCTTTTCCTATTTTGTTTTGATTTTCCATTTTTAGTATTCTAGATCCATTTTTATAGGATCTCATCCTACACTTGTTGTATCTATTTTGATTTGACTATTTTTAGTAAATCTAATCCATCTTTCAAGGATCTAGATTTCATCTTGTAAGGCTACAAATCCAAAGACATTTGGAGTACTATGGGCAATCTAGAAGACATTTTTTGGCTATTGTACTAGACTCTTTATTCATAATAGAATCACAATCCTCTTTTGTTTTCAATGACAGATTTTCTCATATTTTCATCATTCTGTACTTT